>DWEJ01002943.1:0-10922 GCA_018245835.1 Mysoria sejanus stolli | reverse complement strand
TAAATTAGAAAAACTCTTTTGTAGTGTTCGACCCGGGAATCGAACCCGGGACCTCCCGATCGGCAGTCGCACTTGCAGCCAACACGACCAACGAGGCAGTCAATACTTAGGGATGTAATACTTACGGATTTTTTTATACATGTTCCGTGTATGAACATGCGTGTCCGCCTATATCTAGCGGATGGCGCTTTTGATATTGCTTTCAGGTAAGATAGTCAGGGGGGAGGGCCAGAAATACATCAGTCGGCTAAAGACTTCAGTGAGCTTATCGGCTAGCTTACACATTATATGTATTTCTTATTTCTGTGGTTCAAAAATTTAAATTGCCACTTGATACTTTTACAGCCTTTTTGTCAACTGTAGTTCTTGGAGACCCGTTTTATTTAAGTATAACTATTGAGCTAGCCACAAAAGATGTAATAGTTTGCACTGACTCACGGGTTGCGCCCCTTTCGGTCTATCTAACAGAATACAAACTAACCCTTATCGCCGAATTCTTAGATTGCAGAATGAGTTAGTGTTCGTAGTAGCAATTTAGGCTATTTTATCATTATAGGTACCTACATGAAGAAAAGAACATGTCATTAGACTGCTGTCCTCAGATAACTATAAGGTACAAATGTTATAGTTATTGTATATCTAGTTTATTTGCACCCGTTTCATTCAGTTAATCGAATGTAGTCCCGTCGTCGCCTCATGTATCTCTAGACCGGCAACAACACCCTTCGAACATTAGAAGTATATGTGAACCACAGCGGAACTCGCCCGCGCTATTCATGCATATTGTAATTGCTACATTTTTTACATTATATGGCAATGACATAAGCGCTACCTATTAGGTAGGTGTGTACTTATAATGACTAGTCGTGAAAGGAAGCCTACATTGGTTTGATTGCTAAGAGGTTATTGCAATTTCTATAGAAAGTTTCAAGCGCGATTTTCTGACTCCAAACCAGCATCAGCTGCCCGTGGTGCCGCAAATGGTACGTAAAAATTGACCATTTTTAATTGTTTGTATTTACTTAGCTGTCGTCGATGAATGATGATCAGTTATAGGATTATTATAGGATTAAATAAAAACACAGTTTTACTTTCAATTCCTTTTTTATTATAGAACGTTTACATAACTGATTACAATAATCGATGGCAAAGTTTTTAACATGGTACATTCCGTCTGACTGATACGATACATCACCGCTTACAATATAACAATATTCAAGGCAACTCACTAAGGCTCGTGGTGCAACTCGCTGAGCTTGCGGAGAGCGGCTCATCTCGAAACACATGCGTGCTACAATAAAACAGACGCTGCTGCGACGGCGTCTAACAATCTAATTGAATTCCAACGATTCAATTAATTGAAATTATGACTTGACTTTGGTTGTAACAATATACAATTGGTCTAGGTACTAACCGACACAGGTGTGTTTTGACACATCCCATGAACAATGGAGGAAATAGGTACATGCTATTAAAATATCAAGTAAAAAATGTAAAATAGGGTCAATTGAATTCCGCGCAAGCCGCACAAGGGGACATTTGCAGGCGTCTCGGCCAACAAGGACGTACGAGTCGACAGCAGCCGTAGCAAAAATCCACAATGGTTTCTATCATATAATATTCATCATTCAATATATTCTATGTGGAAATATAAACTAAATTTAACAGTTTGATATAATTTGAAATCATGAACGAGGTTGTATCTACTTGGAAATGTTACTTTCAAGAATAAAAATAACTGTTTCTTGCTACACAATTCCTAATTATTGCTAAATCGACATAAACATGCAAACACAAAAACGACCAACAATAGGACAAACTGTAGGACGATACATTTTATAGTAAAACATTTCAAAATGTTTGAAATTATTATTATTTACACTATATATTACCGAATATACTCTTAAACATTGGAATGGTGCCACATAATGGCCCACGCTTCTTGGAACAGTAGCTTGGGAATTGGTAAAATAAAACTTGTGACGATGCGTATAAAGTTAGAAAGCAATATATACGCGAGAACTCAAGTAACCTGGGTAGATGTAAACTCATGTACTCACTAACAACATAGAAATTAAAAACTTTCCGATAAATATGTTGAAAGGATACTTAAAAACAGTTTTCGTACGTATAAAACTTTCAATATATTCAACAACACTGGCTAGCGATACATATTGGATAAGTCTTATACACGTAGATTTACGTAAATAAAAAAGGTACATCACGATGCAGGCATTGGCACAGCGAGCTCGGAAGGAAATTGAGCGAACACATTATAAATTACTATGTTTTACTTCGAAACCCTCAATATTAATACACTTACTACTCACGAACCAACACTTGTTCCCTTAGCAGCGAATAATAATATTAGTTAATACGTAGTCATATGAACTGGGCTTTACACATGACAGTCTTTATTGACGTTAGGCCATGTTCACACGCGCACAACACGACGAAGCACGGCGCCAGAGTAGGAAGGGCCTCCTCACAAACACCCACACATCAGATCAACCGCACTTCAACACAAACATCGACCGAAACAAACTATTCCTATGAGTATTATTTGCCTGATATATCACCGGTGTTAGCTAGGTATCTGATATGTATAAGCGTTCAAGCACACATGAATACGCAATTGTTTCCTGTACATCAATTATTGCTTTAGCTTCAGGTTCCAATCACAATAATCACACCACGATATGAACTCGTTCATAAATTTAATACACTATTTACAACTAGTAGCTAACTTTTAATAGTAGGTACGTATGTGGACGACGTATTACACAGACTGACTGACTCACTCACTCACTCATGTAGGCTACCCTTGCGACTCTGATCGCGTGTCGTGTGTGACAATCAATTTTGTATAAGCCCATCGAAAACATTATGAAGCTTCATTGAAACGCGTTTTTATTAACTATTGGAGCAGGAGCCTTCAGAATTCATGTGCAAAGATGTAGATGAGAGCGCTGTAATCAATCAATCATAATTATATTAATTGTATTTGGGGTCAATGTACTTAATAAAATTTCAATTTCAAGGTCGGATAACATAGTCCAAGATTATGTTACAAAATAAGTATTATTTGAAGACGACTCTACTCGATGACGCAAGTCGCATTGGTTAACTTGGCAAAGCCGAATGAAAAACTGAAAACGTGTAAGGCGACAGAGAATGGCGTATAAAATTGAACATACATACGTGAACATCATTACAACCTTCAATTTTATAATGAAACGTTAGAAAACAAATAACATGTTTAACAGTTCAAGAAATATATTTCGTAAATTAGATAAACATTAATATCATTTCGATATTTCCATTTTACAAACTACATTCAGACCGACGTATAAAATCTATATATTATTATTAATAACTTGAACGATAAAGTTTTTGAAATATTCGTTGATGACAACACCTATACAGTACGTTACAGGCAACACTAACGCACCGTAGGCAAAGATAAATGAATTAATTCGAGTTCGACTGATAGCTTTTCCTACATAATTATGTTAATAGAATAACAGATATCTTTAATGGCAGTCGCACTGAATCTGAGCTATACGGATCGTTAGTCACGTTATATAAATATGCAATAAGATTTTCTACAAATTATCACTTTTTATAATTATTTCGGTGCCAAAATACCTAAAGGATTTCCACTGGAATAAACAATTTTTACCGTTGTCAAATTGACTGTAATATACATTTGTGGTAATCCAAATGAATATCATTGTGGTTACTAATTACGTATTGTTAGAAATAAAGGGGAATAGTTTATTTCAAATATTGTACACTGTACTTCAAATATTGAACAGCCGAATTTAAACAAATTTAAAAAATCGATGTTTCAATTGGACGCGTCTGGGTCGACTTCGGACGAAAAATCAATATGATTTCATCCAACCGGTGCTCAAGCAAAATAATATTTGGACATCGGCTGTGTAAAAACAAACTTACACACACACGAATAAATGATGTTATATCCTTATATCCTTATATTTTCCTAACCTATTTTGCAGCTAAATATTGAATGTATAAATGAAAAGTACGCGCAATATACATAATGTGCGTAAAGTCGGGGCCCGCCCTTACCAAGAGGCAATGTGTATAAACTCAACAGAAACAATTTCTTACATTTTCCGTATTATCACATGCCTGCATCCAACCCGTTAAGGAACTCATACACAAACGTCGTGCACCAAGTCGCGATTATAATCTGACTACCGGTGCCTTTTCGCATTTGTTCGTTTTCCATATATGTGTTATATTAAATAAAACGGCACAGTGTAAATTAATTCTTGTGTAGCTTTAAATATACGTACGAGTATTTCTACTAGTAAACGACGCAGTGCCAATCGGTACAATTCGAATATAGTATAGTTACGTTCTATTTTTAATATCTTTGTTTTGTAGAGCTGAAACTTAGACAAATTTAAATATATCTACTAGTCTACAACGTCTTATTACTCTCTGTAATATTGGCATTCAAGCGATCGAATATTCAATTATGATAGCTAGTATTATAGTAACATCCTTCGCAAAGCTTACCTCGCACAGGTATTATATTAAAAAATTCTTAATAAATAAACTGCTGAATGTTACCTGTTCGTGTGATCAATTTTACACTATCTTTCCAATGAGTTAGTGACTTGGAAATTATGAACATGGCTCAGGCTCGGATCACAATACCGAAAAATTAAAAATGGGAGCAATAAATGAAATTTTAATTAAATTTCCATTTGGAATATTATAACTATTTCCATAATTATTTACAGGCCGATACAGAAAAAAACTAACAATCTGCATGCGTTTCAAGTCTTATATAGTGATAAATTATTTTCTACTTTTTAGTACATTGTAAAACTGTGGGTATATGAAACATTTTATTTTTCTTGAATAATTATTTCGCAAAGACACCTGACATAACTTATGAACCTGCTTCTTACGGAACTGTAGGTGCGGCTGTGTTATGGCGGCCGGGTTCCGTTTAATACGGTAATATTACAGTACATTAAAAACTGTATGGAAGTATGCACCCATTACACGAAGTTAATCCTGATATCACATTGCATTATATCAACTATAACTAGAACAGAGGCAATCTTCCTTCAGGGACTTGAAAGAGTTTTACGAGTGTTTTACGAGTTTTAGCAAAACGTATAACTTAATAGAAAAAAAAAAACTTACACTACAGGGCCTAGACAAGTACGGGTTAATGTTCTCATTTCGAACATCCGTCGTCGCGTCGAATTTAAAAATGATTACTTGGAACAAGTTTTGTCTATAAATGAAAGCACGAATACTCTGTGGAAAATGTCACGTTTTTCTTCCGCCTCAAGACGATCTACAATAGGAATTAAAGCGTATCAAAATTTATTATAATATACGATATATATAACGCACGAGGTCTTAAATTGATTCACAATTTGCGTATACAAAAAGCGAATTTCGTTTGAAAGCCTGAAATATGTTATCAAATCACACGTTACATATATCAATCATTGATATTTTTATTTGCAAAATGTTGCACTTGCTCGTTTACCACATCAGTCATGTTTTTGTATAGAAAAGTATAATAATACTTATATGAAAAATCATACAAAAAAAAAACAAAATATTAGTAACACATAGCCAAAACCCACGACGTTTAGGTGGAACCAGATCACGACACTAAATAATTACGATCGTACGTACAGAGCAATAAAAAAATTAGATGTGAACGAATGACTTGACCATTTAAACGTTTCGTAGACGTCATGTCGACAGCAGTAAAAAATGAAATATTGTTCAACATTATGTTGAATGGAACTTTAGATTGTGCTAAAGTCACAACTACAGACACAATGTGGTATGATTAGTTTGATAATATATTTTTATACTTTCTATGGCAGTAATGAAACGTTTAAACGGCGATCATACAATATTTTCAACTATCATATGTAATATATTTGTGAATAGAATTTTAACCATGTGTCCTAATAGTGGATTGTTTGGCAGATAAATAACGATCAATACCAGACTTATATGCTACAAGATCGGTTATCTTGTGGACTACCGACTAGATATATAATTCATTCGTGTACCACTGCTGGGATGGTTATACTTCAATACCCCTGTGTATGCAATTTCAAAGTCAAATTCAAAGTCAATGTCAAAATTATAAATATCAAAAGTTTTTACACACACAAAATTTATTTGTATTAATAATGTAAAAAAACTACAAAATTTTACCGCTTATATGAGATTCAAATTTAATTCGATACGTTAAAATTCATCTAGTATTTGATTATTTTGTACTGACAAAGGAGGATTTCTTGCATTATTCGCACAAAGTTGTATGCTTTTTTATATGTTCATTTTATGGTAAACAAATAACGTGAAAATGCAATTTATGTTTACATTTAAACAACAAGTGTCGTCAACTATGTATGTATTATTTTTTTGTTAAGTGTCATTATGTATTTTGTATGGCAAAACATTTATGGAGGCACAAGTCCAGAGTCGCGCGACTAAATCGTCCTATAAATGTACGGTCAGAAAAAAAAACTTCATTATATGACGCTATTAAAATAACACATTGGTAATTACTGTAATTTCACTATTGATTGAAATAGTTTTGATTGAATTGATTGAAGAAAAATTTAATATTCGCTCGCTTTTTTCTATATTTGAACTAATATTAAACATAATAAACATAATAACGAAATATTGAAGAGGCCAACGGGCCTCTTCAATATTTCGGCTTAATGTGAAACATTAGGATCTCTTAATTAAATTTTAATTTCAAAATAAATTAAATGAAGCTGCGATTGGATTGTATTGAAAAACAATACATTGTCATTCTTGTATACAAATATAAATACGAGCGAAAAAAAATATTCAAGAGTATAGATGTAAGCACAGATAAATTGCTATAGGCTTGGGGACAAAACGTTAATCTATTGTTCGAAATAGAGACGAAAGGAAAAGGCTTAAACGTAATCTTTGTGAGTATCGAGCAACAGAATTGAATTCAACAATACGTTGAGGGACTGCTATCGATCAAAGAAAATAATATGCGAACATCACTATATCTCGATTGACATAATTATCAATTACGCGTAAACACGCAGGAAGTGAAAGTGTTATGTCAATTTCACATTTTCATAATCACAGCCTTATCTTATATATTCCATTGATTCGAGATTTACCCTTTTTTGAAAAAAAAAACTCTTTGGTAATTATAAATATTGCATGAAGAAACTATTTAAGTGAAGTTGTCACATCCGAGCCGAGATTATCCCAACATTGATACATGTATAATAACGAATGATCATAATTCCGGTCGTACACAAAAGTACCAAACATAGTAGAGACACATTAATAATAATAATACATAATAATAAATTCAGATCGCAGAATACCACTGAAATTACTCGAAGGACATGAGATTCGCCGGTAGGGGCTTCACCATCTTCTCTGTGACGTCATTTATCTTGGAGACCCACAGGCTCGCGGTCATTTCAGACGCTGTTCTGTGAAGAGATAATGGTACGCCGTCAGTTCTTTCTGTTCAGTACACAGGTACTCACAGTCACACATACATGGTTCAGGCGACTCTCTAAATTGTGTTATCGGTGTAATGTCAAATATTTCACGGAATTAGATCAATATATTTGAATGGAATATGTGGTTTAATGTTTGTATTAAAACAACCCTTCGTCTTCGTATGCTCTTGGCGGAGCAGTCGTGTTCAGGCACGTGGATTGGAGGCATGCAGCGTGTCCTAACTTAGTAAAATGTTATTGACAATTTCTAATATTATAAGTCTAATTTATGAGTACTAGACATAATCCTCCCCGAACAGTTTTTGCCTATAGTCCCTACATGACTACAATTATTTGCGTAACCTTACGTAACCCTGATAAATGTCTAAAAGCGACCACGTTCAGCGTGGTCAAAAAAATTTTTGGTGAATACACAATGTTCACAAAAATTTAGGGTGAATATAATTTTTTACAGTTATTATATGTTATAAGCATGCAGAAACACGAATGCTGCTGAAGCGTTCCACTCATTGACTGTCGGAAAGACAATTCGGTAACGTGGACGAATATCGTTCTCGTGATAGGGTACTATTTAATAATAATAATTCTAACTTGAACTTGTAGATGGTGCCGCGGTGATGGTCGACGAGCTGGAAGGCGTCCGGTGCGTCCTCGCGGTGCCAGAGCGCCCTCCAGCCGGCATGCAGGGTGACCACCTTGCACCGCTCCGTACGGAAGTCGCTGCGGTTCGATCTGTGCACACACAACATGTGTTACTACCATTGAAAACGAAACTGGAACACCAGGCGTTCCGAAGATGTGACCATATATTACAACACTGATTGTGAGCGTTGCCAATCGAATGGCAAGTTAGACGAGATAGAGTCAAAGCGAAGTATGATCACCCCTTGAAAGACTTGGACGCATAGAACAGGAGCAGGTCGCCAGACAGCTGCAACCAATAGCGCTGCCACGAGGACAGCGACACCTTGCGGCCGTCCTTCAGGATCGTCTTGCGTCGGACGCAGCTCTGAAAGTCGCACTCCAGCACGCCGGAGCTCGTCATCTCGCTGAAAATATTACTTCAATTGTGTATTAATTATCATCATTATCATTGAACATTTTATCATGCCCCTATCGGACACGGATCACCTCTCGAGACTGTCTGCTGAGCCTACTGATAAGAAGGTTGCTTTTACGTCTGCATAGACATTGAAGACTATCCGAATTTTAACTGGCAGGTTGCCGTATAACTATACATATTGCATCCGACGTTTGTGAAAGGATGTGTTGCGCGCACTATCAGAACTCATATACTGTTGTACACGTACTCGCAGATTTGAAATCGATTGATTTAAATAGAACTCGATATATTCGTGGGTAACAAGAGAGCAATGAACGTAGAAGGAACGTATCAACTCTATAAGGGAAATGCCATAGTATTTGACAATCAGTGTTCTCTGCCTACCCTATAAGGAACCACGCCATGATACAACAATAGCAATAATAATAATAATGTTGACACAAACATAAGTTCACACCTATTTCCCATAGGGACACAAAGACAGAGTTTCCATTGGTGCCGGCAGATTGTTATCGCCAAGAATAATAAATAACTGTAATAATAATAATATAATGTCGATATGTGGATTACTCACGTATGCGGCACAGACGTGGCCATGTCGAGGGCGGGCGGGGCGCCGGGCGACTCCAGCAACGTGTCGTCGAGCAAGTTGACCGAACCTGCGGGCGTCTTGCCGTCCTTGCCCTCCGCGTGGCCCTTGCCGAAGATGCTGCCAACGGTGCGACAGCGTCAAACGACGGTACCCAAACGTAAACAAACACGTCGTACGATCGACCGCACGTAACGCTTGCGTCGTGAAGAGCAGCCCAAGTTATAACAGCGAGCGCGGATAGTAGTGATTATCGATTAGTGTAATACGATGCGTGGCACTAGAAGCGATACGGAATAACTATACATTCAAAGCCTGTGTTGTCTTAACATGTAATATATACTAATAAAATATACCAGTTCACTCTTGGACACTGGTCTCTACTAGATGTTAGCGGAGCGGTTATTACGTGGGACAAATCCCATCATATTCCAGACAGGGGATACATAATTATAGTACATCTGACGCTCGTCTTATTCGAATTCGCTCGCCTCTCTAAGGGCCATACGAGGAGAGTGACAGGAGGTTGTTACACAATGAAACCCACTGCTTCGAAAACCGCCAAAGCACTGATCGTGATGTGCAGTGACGTATATATGACCTTGATCTCGTTAAAATTATTAGGACACGTTAATTGTTCAAGTGCTCACACCTTTGATCGGCTCTTAAATAACGATTTATATATGTTACAGACAGGTTTATTTAATTGAGTTTTAAAGTTGTAATGTCCTCATTAATACGTCATGTAAATTCAAGCTTATATTATTTATATTAATAACACATCTATTCTATAAACACCTATATTCAGTTCGTTCGCGCATTCTACAGAACGATAGTTGAATTGCCTAGCACACTACGCTAAATATCTGTCATTAAAGCACTTTTACAATTAACTTTAACCCTTTAAACGCCGTGGCAGCCACGTGTTGCATTCCAAGATGTGGTGCATGTGACCCAGCAGTTAAAGTGTTAAGTGTGAATTATTCATTAGTCCCGTCTCTACATTGAATAAGCGAATAGTCCCTTTTAAAATACTTATAGTGATAAAATACAAATAGTGAAAAAAAGCCATTCTGACTCACTGCCAACATGCTGTATAAATAGTAAACTAATCAACTTTAAGTATAGAAAAGTGTTTTAACTATAATATCAACATTTGTACACTACGGACAATAAAGGCAACCTTTCGCAATGCACGGTTTTACGGTCAAGTAGCGGGTTCAAAACCGTGTTATATTTTTAAGCACATGCACTGTGTACTAACTGGCAGGTCGCCGGTACAACTTAGATCTGGCCGTGTGCAGAGCCCCTAATTAGCATTACAGTGTATACAATATTAGAATATATTTATGTAGAACAATAATAATAATCCGCGTACAAATGTTGTTATGAAGTACAGAGGCTTAGAAGATAATAATAAAATATTAATAAATGTTTCAATAATTTTCGCTCAATATTCTTCTTATATTTGAAATTGAACATAAATGTTTCTCAACGTGGGTGTAGTTTAACCATTTAAAAACAAAACATGCTAATACATTTGGTTAGAAAAATTAAAATAAAGATTTGTTATGTAAATGTAACCAATTTAAAGAGTGTACGAGATTAGCTAATAATCGCTGAATATTGTACATTACATTTAAGAAATTGAATATTGAATATTCCGGGTTCGATTCCCGGGTCGAACACTACAAAAAAATTCTAATTAGAAATTTTCTAC
>DWEJ01002942.1:0-10923 GCA_018245835.1 Mysoria sejanus stolli | reverse complement strand
ATCATCTCCATACATAACACTAATATATCTATGTAAATAATATACAAAACGTTTAAAAGAAGCACAAAGGAACAATAGAACAATGAATATAATATCATACTAGTCAAAGTACTTTAAAATTAGAACTATTGATGGCCGCAAAGCTGACAACAAAAGGCTTAAACTTTTGTTCTATTCTCCTTTCACAAGTCAATTGGAAATAATCGATTGAAGAATTATTACGATTCATCTTTGCTTATGAACTGAGTGCAGAGGAGCTGTAGAGCGGATTATTATGTCACAAAGCGATGCCGCCCGGCCACAGACAAATATTGATTCAAAAAAACAATGAGTTCCCGCCTTATTGCTTCTGCTTCATTACAATTGATATTACATTCTAATATGTACATCGATAATAACATAACATTACCTACATTCGTATAAAAGTAAATGTTCAACTACTTATTGTATGCCTGAGTTAAAGTGCCGTTCTAAATTTGCTTATGGTGGCAAGCTTTGAGTAATTAGAAGTTTACGCATTAATAGATAAATAACGTGGGATGAAAGGTCCAAAAATAAGCGTCAGTCGAGTGCGAGGCCGTTTTTCAGAGGTGTTAGACTGAATCGATGTTCGGACTCGATGGACCGGTGAATTTTCCACCGAGTGGACCACCGGATGAACACCTTTGTATTGGCTGAACCTTTGCATCCTCATGTTAAAACACCTATTATAATAATGTACTTAATTGATAAAAATATTTCCACACGAAAAACTCTTTAGCAATATCCCCAGATTCATAGTTCATTCTATACTGTGTCAAGTCTGTGTAAGTGTCTGTGTGGGGGTGTGTATATAACCCTAATTAATTCATATCGCATAAAAGTAATATAAAATTTTTGAATATTTATTTATAACTAAGATATGCAAGGATGTATTTAACACCTAAAGAGATAATGCGACGAGAATAAGCATAAATATTAAGCTTTCACACTGTAAATATATATTGTAAATCTTTCATTTTGTTCGCATTATGGTAATTAACGAATAACTAGAGCTAAATTCTAAGCGGCAGTAAGGTTGGATGAAAAATAAAGCATTCGAATTTCGAATGTACGTTATTACGAGCCATGGCGAAGGTCAGCGATGACAAATGATGCGCGGGAGTCGATCACTAGTGAACTCGACCGTTTCATTAGCGCCAACATTAATTACTAGCGAATCTTTAATGAGAAAAGTTTTTTTTTATTGCACATCAGCCAGTTTAAACTTTAATATCTTATAATAGCTAAGAACAAAGATTGTCAATGGTTTCGCGTAAGCGAATGTTTTCTGCTTTAATTTTTTATTTACAAGGTACCGACTGTAAAAGAATTGAAAAAGTTCTGGCAACTAATATCATTATATGAAATCCTGTAAATTTCATTATAATGTAGCGAAAAATAAAATCAGTGGAATCAAATGAATATTTAATGAAACTCCGATAGAGAATTTCAATCAAACTAATCAAACTTGTTCTATATTTGAAAATTTGTATTTCTTATTCATCCAACGAACCGCGAACGCTTTTTGCCTACAAATTATAACAACTTTCAAAATATTCACAAACAATTACTATGATTTCTATGTTTTAAAGTTATCCTGAATTTTTTTTTCTTCGCATGAATCGCAATTTTTTTAATATATACAACATTTTCAATTTTCATCATACCGAAATGTAAGACGTAACGTAAACCGTTGTATTTTGTTTTTTTTACTTCGTAATCGTTTATTAATAACTGTATGATGATTTACGATTTTTGTATCAAATATTTATGTCCGTGTGAGGACCATAATATTTAGTGGGACGTACATCGAAGTACACTGATGCCATCACTTGCGATCATACTTTTGAGTAAACAGGACAAAGATATCGAAATGTGACGCAAAGGAAAGAGATAATAAATCATCACATGCTCACTCGAAACGATCATCGACAGGCTCATGGTACGAAATAAACTAAAGCGAATCAAAATGATTGACCCGTTTTGTCGGAAGCGCACTCTGTAGACAGGTATCGGTATATCGTTTCTTCGAAGTGCAGAGAGAAAGAGACGCATATATGTTACGATTGCTGAGATTTTCTTAAGGCAGACATCGCTTATCGTTGTACAAACGTAAAATCAAAACATGGCGTACCACTGTAAAACAGATACCTTGTTGGCTTAATTTTACTTTGTAAGATACACGCTTGCTCAGTTTTTTTTTTCATAACACACACGCTCAAACACATTTCATATCTATATCTTAGACCAATAAAGCAATAAAAACTCAATTTCAGAAATAGGCACCTACTACGTTAGTGGTTAACATTTTTAGACGCGCAAAACACAACGGTTTCACTGGTATAATTAACGCGGAACAGAGGAATGACGTTCACGACCTATCTTCACACAGTGCACCTGACGGCATGCGGTCACCGTGACTCAGAACCACCACAACCCTTTGGCCAATAATCCCTCGCTTGCTCTATTACCCTCCAAACCGGAATATAACAATGCGTGCACTTCTGGTTAACCGCAAAGATAACCAGTGCTGGTCGCACGCTATCCATCCTGATCAGGACGTTCCTGTTCTAATAGGTTTTACAGGAGCTGTTTATCTGTGTAATATAGTGCTACCAGTTTTTTTTTCGATCAGCTATTAATGTTTTTTGATTTCTTATGATTAATATTCAGGTATTTTTGTAGAAAACTGACAACACAAAACTTTTGTGATGTTGAGTTGAAAGTATTCAAAATATCTTTGCACTGTGACTACTTTTGGTCCCAATATTTATATATGAAACGGCTGGGTACGGGTGTGTGAAAATGAAGCAAAACTGTAACAAACTAAATACTAATTTGCATCTGTCTATACCGCACAAAACGTTATTTAAGTTTGCAGGTCGCTTGCAATCTACAAATCATGTCAGGGTTACAAGCCCTAGTTTACTTGAAAGTTGTTGCGATTTTATTTTTTAATGCAAATTTCCTAACCGTCCCTTTAACTTTCAGTTATGTACCAGAAACGTCTTAAGAAGGAGAGAAAACAGCGGCAACAGGTCCAGGAACAGCTAGAAACAGAGTTGAAGAGACGACAGAAAATAGAAGACGCATTGAAACAGTCCGGCGCGCCCGCTGAGATACTCAGAATCGTTACTGGTAAGTACAAGACATGTAACATTGCTTATGGAAACTTACAAATTGACCGTAACGACGTAACAGCCACACCGATTCTACGATAATATCTCCATGTTGGTTCGCATTCGCTGAGTTTGAATGGCATGAGATTATCTAACAAGTATTAACCTGAAGTGCGCCATGCCCCTGACATGTTAACTTGCCGTCTGTCAAACTATCTCCACCAGCTCGAACCTCACCCGCGGCACGTCGAATGTCAAGTACCCTATGGCAATGTAAACGAAATTAAACTGTAGTACATGCGCATTTTAGATATACTTTTGATTGTTGTTAGACGCGACTTGCGCTTCTATCGAATGCGGGAATACATGGAGTGCGTGACGTAAGAAGGGTGGTAAACGCTAGTGAAGGCTTGTACTAATCTCCGTGTCAGGAAATCGTTTCGCAGGCCATTTGAAACGAGGGTTCGGGTGTAGAACTAACACGCATTCGAGTTCAATTTCTTGCATAATCGCTGTTTGCTACTAACATGTATTGGCAGTCCATTTATTAAGCGTAGGCTCAGGAAAGGCTTTAGCTGCCACAATTTTATAAGAGTTGATAATGGCCGCGTATCCAATTATACTTTTTGCGTTCCTGTTACATTTTATTACGGTCGTTATAATAGCTTCGCTTTACGTTATTAATGACCATGCAGGGAGCGTAAGTAGGACTACACGTGTAATTACATTTTTAATACACGATGATGATGTGAGAAGCGAAGCAGCAGTGGTAACGGAGTGTTCTTCGGCAGAGAATCTGACGCCCGCCAGCCAGGAGAACCGCACGGAGCGGGAGAACGGGTCTGACAGCAAACCGCCCAGCGCGGAGCCGCCCACCGCCTCGCCGCCCTTCCAGCGCGAGCCGCCGCGCACCCCGGACAAGCCGCAGTGGAACTACCCGCCGCCGCCCGTGGACATCATGAGCGGAGGAGCCGCCTTCTGGCAAAACTACTCTGGTATGCTTTCCGAAAGTTGTACTCACCTATGACAGTTATCAGGAAACAGAAAAATAATATAGTAAGTAGAAAAATAATAAAGTAAGGTAATACAGAGAATTTCCAGGACAAAATATCAAATTTGACAGAAATCCCAAGTTAATAAATTGCAAAAAATTCATTTAATTTCAATTTAATGAGGCAAAAACACGTCCAGTTCAATATTAACGATTTGTTTGTTATTACTTTTTAACGTTTAAAGATTACTTCATACGTATTGTGTTTTCGTTTAATTTTTACAAATTTATCTCGACCCGTAAGCACATCTTACATACCGTTCGAAAAAAGAATGCCATTTATTTAAAAAGCCCGAAAAGCCCCGTTACGTCAATTTTTTTAGGGTGAGGTTAAAAATTGAAATGCCTATTCAATTTATTGCAATATTCCTTTCGATATCCTTTTGTGCATCTGGTATGCGTATCTAATAGGGGTGCGCACGTTTACCAAACATATACCGAATAAAGGAATATTATTTTTGTAACAATTAATTTATACACATATATGTATGTTTGAAAATATCTCAACGAAAATTTTCGATAAGATTACATCATTTCTACTTGACTATACTCTACAGTACCAACTAAAATTTCATGACAAGCAATCAGAGCAAAAAGCAAACGCGACCGCCGGCTGCTGAAAGCACATTCAGCCGACATAAAGGGTTCTCATTCACATGTTACAGTATAGGCCGTAGTTTTTTTCATTCATATCCACTTTGTGGAAAGCCCAGAAATTTCATTAAAAATGCACCGGGCTCGTAGAGTTTGAAATAGTATTGTGTGCAGCCAGTCCCTCGCGCCGCCGGCCAGCCACCGTTATGAAATTCACTTTTACACGGCAATTCAAGGATTTTACTGTACATGTAACATTCGATGGGACATATTGAGATTATGTAGAACATATTAATGTTTTCAATTTTTCCTAGTCATCGCTAATTATTATTCCTCATAATACATTAACATTTTAAATTTATGGTAGTCTTCGAATTTAATATATGTACTAAATCCTGCAAAGTTTATATTTGCTTGTATGACAATACTTTTCAACTTCACATCTGTTGTTATAGCTTTCGATTTGTTATTTTCGTGATAAAAAACCCATACAGTTGGCGTATTGTACTACATTGATACTTGTAACTATTTCCTGTTGCGCTGACGAGTAGCTTTTATCGACGACAGCTCGCTTTTCGAGTAGCAATTGCATCAATTTAAGTGTTACCTCCAAGTGTACCACGCACGCGAGCACGCGAGTGCGAATAGTTGGAAATGGAAAATAATAGTTCAATTGGCCAACAAATAACGTGTTCGATATTCAAACGACGGATGAATCAAGTCTTCCATGTTTAAATTTGAATTATTTTGTTCGAACAAAATATTTTAACGTTGTTCTCACTTTTTTGTGTACATGAACAAATTGAGGTCTTTTATTATATAAATTCTTTTAAACATAAGCAGAGAACACAAGTGACAACTAATTGAACAAAGTGAATACTATACAATAACAATACGATATCCACATAAAAAATTAAAATTTCTATTCACTCATGAACATTTATAAACCGATACACACAGCTGTTTATTCTAAATTAAACTTTTCTTTATTTGTGCAATAAGTCATTTTTTCATCTTACGAGCGCCACAGAAACGAATAAAGCAACTGATATTAAGCAATATAAAGTTGAAAAATTAATAAAGAGGAAACTTCACTCTGGCTACTTTTTAGGTACGCTTGTAAAATGAATGGAAATAAAATCGCTGCGCACAGGTGCGTTCAAAACCTTTGACGATATTAACTTTTTATTTATGTAATATACATCAGTTATTTGCCTGTATTTTATTTATCTCGATGTTTTACCGGACATTCTGCCTTACTATCCGTGTAATAATCGTAAAATTTATTATAATGTATATTTAACTATTGAATCAAAAAAATATTGGAATACCTAATTAAAAATTATACAATACAAAAATCCACGAATCGAAATACAATTGTATTATACACTTCATTTTCAATACTTTCAAAGTCATGAAAATGAATTGTAAGCGATGAGTGGGTTTGGTGTTAAATATTCAAATTTTAAGATAAAGTTTTCCATTTTGGAGGTGCACATCTTTATAATGAAATAATGGGAATTGAATCCATAATGAACTAAAATAGGGGAAGATTCGCTTCGTAATATCAAAGCTCATTTATGAATACATGTTACACATGTCGTGTTGATACTGTTGTATCATCAGACCAGGTTCCTTACGGGGTAAGTAGAAAGCACCGGATGCCAAATAACTCTATCCTTACCGACCTATAGTGATTTGTCTACATACATCACTATTCACACACGCGCGCCATTCAACATGTTGGATTGAAGTGTGATGAGGTCTACAATAAAACGGCGTTTAATAGACTTCTTTCTTACAATATCGTCTTAATCGAGATAGGTATTTTGAAATAAAATCAATGGAGTCACGAATAAATTGATTCTTTGAAAAAAAAAATGGGAGAAAGAATGTTTAATAGCAGATCAATTCAATCAGTGTGATTTGATACGCATCGATAAGCAAGAAACAGTGGCAGTGGCTTCATCCCGACCCCGTAATACAATTGGAAACAAAGTTGGGATCTTATAATGACCACTACACACTTTGAAGGACATCCTACACTTACCTGCTGCGCATTACTTCCCACCATCTGTTAAAGCGTCCCTTTGTCCACAACCTTCTCGAATTTCCGCTTAAAAAAAATGAACTTTTTCCGTTGTTTTTTTTCTGTTCTCAAAGTAATTAATTCGACCCTCGTAACGAACAAAGGTGTCGATTGCATAAAAATTCGTTAAAAATCACACGAAACGATCATAATTATTGTCTATGATATCGATTTAAAAAAAAATAAGTTATGAAATCGTAACAAAGGAACAGAGCACGGATCAATGACATTTATAAAAATGCACCAAATAAAAAGCTCTTGGAGTCCGAACAGTGGCAGTTTTTGCTCAGCCAAAGTGAGAGAAACAATTTGTTAGCGGCGGGTGAACAACGCAGTCGTAATTTCTTGCTCGATCCTCTATTTAATTACAAAATCGATTCGTTTCTATAGAGTTTAATCTACGACTATGGAACCGATGAATGGTTTTTCAGTTTACAATCGTGAAGGGCGACGTTTCTTATGGAGTCCCTGTCATCGCCTTAGAACGTACTGAACGAAATCACTTACTTGTTACATTTTGTTTTTTACATCAATAAACTTATACAAAACCACAAATAAATATAGATATATTCAAATCTTGAACATATACATAATATTGTATGTTTCAAAATTATAATTAATGATCAAATTCTATATTCCTTATAGAGCGACTGTTCCATCTACTTGGGTGTGCCTCAAGATGTCGCGAATTCGAAGACAAGGAGATGAAAGGTTAATTTTTTATTTAACTGAAGCGCTCAACCATTACAGTTGTTTCAAAGGACAAATAGATTATAGCTCACAAAGGAGCCGGCAATTCTGTTTTCGGAGCGGCAAATGCAAAAATATTACGTATTCAAACAGACCTAATGGGACATTTAGGGGTGGCAGCGAAGTGAAACGGCGAAGGCCGAAGCTTTTAAGTGTATAATATTTAATTGTGACGCCCTAGGCGTATAATCTCGCCCGGGATAATAGGTTTCTGTTTCGGGGCAACCCTCGAAGAGCGACACTCGCGAGTGTGACGCCCCGGAGCCAGTCTCCACTGAAACAAATCGGATTATAATTGAGTTTTTTTATCTCTCGAAGGCTTTCGAGATAAACACTCGAGTTTGAGTATTCGTTTCTCTCTCTTAAATGTAATCTCCCATTACTTGAGAAATGTATTAGTTAGTTAAAATTAAATTTTGATGATTTAAAATGAAATTTTAATAATGAACGTAAAATTAAGCCTTTAATGTCCGAAGAGGTAAGCAGAGGAGTCTAGTACATTGCCACTTTTCACCAGTTACGTTTACAGCCGCTGTGGAATAGATGGTGAGTCTATTGCTATACGTTAGGCAAGTGTCCAGACTCCGAGACAATACTAGAAATTCTAGTTAGAAAAATCACATAGTACCGATCCCGGGATTCAAACCCTGGAGCTTTCGAGTGGCAATCGCTTTAACAACCACTCGATTAACGAGGCAGACAATTATATCGATATAATTAATATAACAAATTTCAATAGAATTCGTAACAAAATATAAAAGCTATGTTCTAATAGTGAAAATAAAATAATACCTCACTCTACGTACACATGAACCTTGATTTGGGATCTAATATAATAAAGAATAGCTACACTTAATACATAAATTGTAAACGAATATCGGGTAAAAGAAATTGAATTCTCCGTTGAGAAAATGTTCCATGAAAGTAAGCAAAAAACGTGATTCCGTTTATATCTTTTATATCTCGTAAATTGCAGGAGGCGGCAAGCGTTGCATGAAATTGAATAAGCATATTTCGTAAAACGTAGACGTTTTCAGAGACAATTGCCTTACCTCACCTACTCTTCACGAACTTTGTCAATTTTCTTAAAATCCTATTAGAATATCTTCTGTACGCGACGTGTTCCACTTTTAAATTTCCCCACGTTGCTTGCTGCCTTCGACGTTTTGTGACAGTACTAACGCTTTGTTTTACGACGTTCTTAGTATACCATTTGACTTTTGATCTTTTTTTTTTAATTATGACCGTTTTATTCATCCGAAACAATTGTAGTATACTGGAATAGGTAGTTATACTGAACGCAAAACAAAATAATATTTCCTTCCAATCTTTACGAAGATTTGACTTTTAAATTTCAATGTAATTTTAATATTGTAAAATAAATACAGAAGTCACGAATCTTTGTTCTATTGAAGCAGATTCACAATGATAATTTAACTGAATAATATGCTATTAAACTATATACGGCGGCATAATAGTTAAATAACAATAGAATATCTCACGTTATATCCTTATGTTATATACTTTAAAGTTATGTCAGCTACCTTTTAAAGTTGTTACATATAGTACATATAGGACTCAATACCCTATATGAGGTGGAGCGAAGGACAGTCGCAGACAACCCTTCTGCACACAATTTAATAAGCGTTTATGACGTTGCGAGAGGTAGGTTTTTACCAGAGGGTGGATTGCATATTAAATTAGGAAGTGGCATACATATGTGAGTCCGTTTGATGTCGCCATCCCGAAGCACTAATGACATTTTCCGGAACAGCTCACCGGCGTTTTGTACGTTCGACGCAAATAAGAAATTAACAAATAGGAAACAATCGTTTCGTTTATGAATGCATTGTGATTAAATATGTAATTAAGATTAAACATCACGCTAGTATATCCTCTAAGGGGTACACATTACAACAATTAGGTTCTGCTATGTACATCAAATCTATATTTTGGTAACTACTTCGTGTACTATGTAAATTGATGTAATCATTTTGTCAACAGAGTCGCTGGCGCAAGAGTTGGAGATGGAGCGCAAGTCTCGCCAGCAGGCCATGGAGCGCGACGTGAAGAGCCCCCTGTCGGACCGCGCCGGCTACTACAAGAACTCAGTGCTGTTCAGCTCGGCCACTTAGCTGGCGCCTCCCGGGGCGCCCGAGTACCCCGACACCCAGGAGCACGACAAAGACGGAGACGATACGAGAAAACCGATCATCAGTGTGAAACCCGAGTTCAGAGAAAAATAAATCCAAAGAGTCGAAGTGATGAAAGACAATACGCGTCCTTGGAGGCCACATCACGTAAATTATCGCGCATTTCGCGCCAAATGCGCTGATAGAAACGAATCGGAACGATGTGCTCCGCATGTTCATGTAAAATAAAATTATTCATCATATTGTTTAGGTGTATTAAAAATTCGGACGTAACGGATCCCCATGATGTATGATCACTCTGAGATTGTAATGTAAATAATGTTATTAAATCTATATAAGCACGTAGAGTTCGTGGCGTTAGTGCGATGTGACGGTGAGAACAAACACTTCTTCCATAGTGAAATTTGTAAATATTTCTTTATATTTTTAGATGTAAGTCATAATGGTTTTATCGACGATTCCAGTAATTTATTCGTCAACGCGTCTTAATCGTTTACGGTACGTACCTTAAATTAAACTTATCTATGAATGCCATATTTATATATTAAGCATCATTATTTACCTGTTGCATAGGCGTACGCGGCAGTACAGCGTTGAACATTTATCGTTCGTGTCGTCGTTATTCAATCGAAGAACAAAACTAATTGATGACAACAACGGTTGGAATTGATCTAAGACTGCTTTTTTCAATTCAGTTTTTCCAAGCGTTTGTATAAATTCTTTAATTCTCCACGCGCTAGTCGAAGCAATGCTGTATTATTAATGTTTTAGTTCCTACGTGACCCACATTTCGTTTGACAACCCTTAAAAGTTTCCATATCATCAGTAAAACTGCTACTGGTTTATTTTTCTTCGATCACAATTTGAATGATAAATATGAAAATTTTGACACGCCTTCCCCTGCATTCATACGTGATCTTCGCGGTATCATGTAATTTGTTCAATTTTAGTGCAATTTTTAGATTTAACTGATACATTTAAAAGCATAAATAGTTATATCGTTAAGTTAGTGATCATATAACGGTTTATTTTTACAAATTTATTGACTGAACACAAAGAGACAGTTGTCGTACAATATTTAAGGGATTTCATTTATAATTTCTTTATTAGAATTTGTATAAATATCTCGCAGTATCTCGTATCCAG
>DWEJ01002941.1:0-10923 GCA_018245835.1 Mysoria sejanus stolli | reverse complement strand
GAGGTGCGCGCCAGAGATTTGAACCCGGTCTCCCGGCGTGAGAGGTAGAATTTCAAACCACTAGGCTATCACTGCTCTCAATGCCGCACACCTCAAGTAAAAAAACGAACAAAGGATCCATTACATCTAAAAGCATAGAGTTTTCATTTTCTATGCAGTGTTGTAACTCACAACTTGTGAGTATATATATCACAAACTGCCCTCTGTTGGATGTTTTTCAAATCACCTTTTTCACATTCAATCACCTTCTATTCCACATACGTTGGTTACAATCCCCGTGTAATCGGGTTGTCTTTTTGTTAATAGCGACGTCTGAATATACAATTGTACGTCACCTGTACAAATACTTCGCGAATGTATACATGATTCGATTCTTATAAGAATAACTCCCTGTATTTCAACGGAAACGGCTGAGGTATCGTGGGACTAGGTACATCTAGTAGTGAATTTGTCAGCAGAGGGCAACAGTTGTTTAATTCACTGTCAGGTAAGGTTAGGTAAGGTTTGATAGGTTAGATCTGGTAGATTAGGCGAGATTGCATGAGTTAGATCAGAATCTCGTGGGTTAGATGTCTTAGGTTAAGTTACGCTGTATCTCATATTAGAGTATAGACTATTATGATTAGTAACCAAAAAACCTTTATACATACATACCTACATAATAGAAAATGTTTTTTACTTTTCACCAACTCATCGTAAAGCAGCATGAGAGAGTAAACAGCGATCCACGCTCTACGCCAATAATTCGATTACATCGTTCGTGATAAAAATAGAAAGACGTGTAAATAGAGGGCTCACACGAAACAAAAAGGGAGAGCAATACGTCAATACATTTCGTAAATAACCACCGGTCTGGAATCATGCGGTTAGGCGAAATTTGAAATACGAATATTACCACACGAGAGAGACAGACGCATATGTAAAACTGTCGGTCGAGTGAGACAATAGATTCGCAATATTACCCGTTAATACAAAATGGCGCGAACGATGGCTGTCACTTTTGAAAGTAAAAGATTTAAACATGACTTTACGAATTTTATTTTTGTTTTCAATGATTCGTTTTCTATTAAGCATATTCATATAATTATATGTTATACGTATTAATATAATTATATGCATTTACGGCGTATGGCAACTGACTCACCACCTATTCCATAATGGGACGTAAACCTAACGGGTGAAACGTGGTAGTATTCCTCTGTCTACCTCTTTGAGAATCACAGGGTAATGTTACGTTATAAGTATTTATACATTAAATTAAACATGTAGGTAGTTGAAAAGTTTATGTGGCGAAGAAGTTCGTTGCGACTGATCCGTACAGCTCGAATTGGTTTATTCTCAAGGGATGACAATATGGTTACGAAGGATAACAACTACGTTTCGGTTTGCCCGCAAAACATAACGCCTGTAGATCGGGAAGCGGTAGTCAGACGAATGTAGTACACTCACACAACTCAACAGTTACTAGCCAGTGAGCCTATTGCCATACACCGGGCCCAAATCCACACTTCAAGCCAGTATTGAAATTTTTGACGAGAAATGCTGTTGAGTAAAGTCGATTATTACTCCAACCCGAAATTTTAGCCCAGGACCTCTCGATCGACAGTCGACGATCGCGACCACTCGAACAATGAGGCAGCGTGTTTTTTGACCTGCGGTTACAACAAATATATTATACCTCTAAATTACAATCCAGAGGCAAACATTTAAAACATGGTTAAATCTGTGGCTTCAATTCCATTTAGGGTTAAATAGCGCTAACGTTTCTCAAAGTACGACTGTCATTAATCCGACATAATACTTGTCATTATTATCATTAGTCCTTCGCACTCCACAGCTGGAGCTAGTTCTCACCCAAAGGTCAACGTGTCTTTTCGTCTGTGTATATAAACGGTGGGAATAACTGGAAATATGATATTAAGCTGCGTTTTACTTTAATATAATTAAAGTGGTGTAACATAGTTACTGGAAGCTGTGACAAATCCCTGAATAGTATAACGGTTTTGTTTGTGCTTGAAAACATATCTAAGAGTTGTGGTGTATTAATAATAATGAAAACCAATATGGCACCCCTCTGCCCCATCAATTTGACACAACCTTACTTCCATGTGGTAAAGTAAGATACTATCAGGGAAACTTGAAAATAACAACTGTAATAAAACGAAGTGGCTTGGCAGCAACGCCAAGCGGCGTCATACTTTGGGAACAACTGACCTATATAAGTTCTGAAGTTGAACGTAACTTCGAGAACTCCCAGCGCATGGATTTATTTGTTGTCACTGAAATTCAATATTATATTGCTTTATTAGCTTTATTAACTGTGTCACAGCGCGGTCATTTAAAAAGATTATATTTTATATAACTGGACAATAAATGTTATAACGGACCTAGGTGCTATAATGAAATAACACTATTCATGCTACTATAATTAAATCAAACTTTGACCAATATCTTACCCGTGTTAAACTGAGTGCTTAGTTAACTGTTGGAGCCACCTCGACGCACTTTGGGAATCACTGACGTATATTACTTGAGCAAAGAATATTCAGAACCACACCAAATGTTCGGTGTTAGAGTTGAAGTTGGCGTTCCTATGTGAGATGTTCTCTACATTTATAGCATGTATGTAAAATGATTTTACAAATTCCTCGAATGCATGTTAGTTTGTTGGCGAATATGAAACTACCCACTAAATATTTTTTATACCTTTTTTTTCTGCCTTTGGATAATTAATTGAGTACTATAATTAATTGAGTACATTTAAAGATTAATTAACAATTAGTTAACGTAACTTCACGCCTGTAATGTAACACTCCCGCGTTTCACCAGTTAACGTTTGCGTCCCACAATGGTATAGTTGGTGAGCCTATTGCTATTAATCACGCACATATCCAGACTCCGAGCCACTACTAGAAAATCTAAATTAGAAAATTTTGTAGTGTTCGACCCGGTAATCGAACCCGGGACCTCCCGATCGGCAGTCGCACTTGCAACCAACACGACGAACGAGGCTATTTAGAACCTATATCATTTAATATTTTCACCGCAATGTCCTGTATTAACGCTATTTCATGGTTATTAAATTTTGATTATCAGTTCAAAAATTCAAATTTATTAAATAAGTCATATATTTACAGTTTACGCTCTGAGTCACATATTTACAGTTGATAAAACTCGACATATTGATCTCGATTTTAAAACAATCAAAATATTTCTCATAGAGAGCAAAACTGTAGAGCAAGAAGTGTATATGTATTTATTAAAAAACAATAATTTTAAACCGTAATTATGAGTTGTAAAGTGCTTAAGATTGCGCAGTGTTTTATTTACGATGTTGCATTGCGTTGAACTTCACGCAATTAAGCTATGTGTTTAGTAACGTATCGCGGATAGTGCTTTATATGGAGATTATATAAAATGAAATGAACTTGTATGCAAGGATATAATATGCAACACAGGGGTTTTGTGTGAAATACAAATAAAGATTTTTTAAATTGTAGAGTTTAACAAGTAATCAATCTACATATAAATATGATAATAGATAAAGAATTCGATTATAAAAATGTTGTCCATAAACTTTTTATGTTTATAAAGAAATGCCAACTGATGATATCTGCTTTTATATATTACGACAATTCCGCCACATTAATTTCTATGTGTATCGCTCTACCTGGGTGTAAACACAGCCTTACATACAGTATCTGTGAAACGCATTCACTTTCATTGATTTACATGCTCAGCTGAATATACAATTGTTAATATGCATAATCGTATAGTTTTTATGTATTCTGGCTCGTATATGTAGGTGTAGTCTCGCTGTAAGAGTCTGTTGTTTTTTTCTCAACTTTTATTATAAAGCAGAATCGTAAATTGGATTTTTTTGTCTTTTTATAGCATAATTCTCTCTGGCACGGTTGCAAATAGCTCACATTAGTGCAATGATTATAATACTGCAAAAATACAAAAAATTGCGCATAATAATATATCACACGTTATTTCGTATAACATATCACATCTCTATATGGTCTACGTGATTCGTATAATTTATTCGGTTATATAACTAATTTGGATTACTTACCTTTTTTTAGATTATTTACCTTATACATATATATCGCGCTATACAACAAGCAACGCGCCACTTGTACAACAAAACATAAGAATTAACATTATAAATTCAAACGAAAAAAGTATTAATGATCGAATTAATCCTGATTGATTTGATTAATGCCGGTTGATGTCAAATTATGAAGTAGCAAATGGGGAAATTGTAAAAGAAAGGTACATTTTTAACTTGGTGGGCGTTGGTCAGGAAATAGTCCATTGTGTAGTGCTGGTAAACAATAGAGCAATTAAATATAGTGCATCCTACTGACAGTGATGTGCATGTGTGCGTTGCGTACGCACAGTGCGAGTGGTGTGGTCGTGTGCGTTTATAAATAGGTAAGTGGTGGTCGCCTCGTACCGTCTTCAAACAGCCTCAACCTTGGATATGGATAGGTTCCTAATGAAATTCTCCGTAAAATAACAAAAAAATATATAAGTGGTAGTGAACCAAATTATATGGTGGTGCTGCGGAGGTCTTATGACGAATGAACGCCATGGCGAAAGCCTTGGCTTTAGTGGTAAGTGGTTTTAAATATTCTTGCAAATTGGTTACATATATACACTTGTATATTTAAATGATTGGAATATTGCTTGATTAAAGTGTTTATTATCTTTTGATTTAATTTGTATATCCTGTTTTTAAAGGGTTAGTTCTTTCCAATTTATTTGATTAATTTTAGTTTCCTGATTAAGTTTTAAATATGTTTTAGATCGTCTTGGCACATGTAGTGGTGTTAAATTGTCAAGAAGAATACGTAGTTGAGGCGGAGTTTAACCAGCACAGTCCTGAAAATGTGAGTTATCAGATTAACGTGTTTACCCTCATCTTAGGTTTGAACTTTAGCACTGTTTCTTAAAGTAAAAAAAGTCTATTACCTAAATACAAATATATTTATGTAACATACAAATACGTTAATTTTGATCAATGCAATGCACTCGTATGTATTATGACAAAGAATTATTTATCATTAAATAATTACATGTGTACATTACATTACATGTGTACATTACATGTGTGTATTACATGTTGTTGGTCATTGCTTGTGTCTATTTAAAATGTTTGTTCTATTATAACTTTATGTATAATAAAAAAAAATGTTGCATTATCTATATTAAAATTTTAAATAAACTTTTATAATCTGTAATTAAAAACATAGAAAATTAAAAAGAAAAAACTGGAGTAAATGGTGAAATTAAAAGTTTGAAATTAATAATCGTAGTAAATGTATTGGTTGCGAACATTAACGTGTAGTTTCTCCTCTGTGGCGCACGACTAACAGATATTGATGACACGACACTACCGACGATATTGTGTGTTTACAAACGATTGACAAAACTTTCTCATTCTTTACTGTCAACTACGATAAATTTACATTTAACAATCCTGCACAATTAACTATATTAGATATTTAATTTTTAAAGTAAAATTGTAATACATTCTCGAATAAATAAGGTGATCACATGTTTGCCATCTGAGACTAATTACACATTTTCAATAATAGAAAATAGTTAACACATAATTCAAGCTCTGAAAAACCCGCGTGCGTGTACGTAGAGAGCAATATATTTTTTAAAGAATGGAATAAAAATTATTTTAAAGAATTTAATCAAAAATAAGAATTTAATAAAAATAATATCTTATTCATGTAGCGCTCGTAGCGTAGCGATGTATCACTATGATCAATCCTTCTAAGAATGGTTCTGTAAAATTCAGCAGTATCGAGTGCGATCGTTACATGAATATGTATATGATTGCTAGTGTTGAATTCTGACGAGCGTTTATCTACTTCGAAGGATACATTAAGAATTAGAGATTAATTGTTATTATTCAGTAATAAGCTGTTAAAGTCGACAAAAACTGTAAAGACTGTTTTAAACGCCCTAAATTTAAGAAAAATTATCTTCTGGTCATTGACCTATAAGCGAATAAGACCGGTTTATTACTTGTGTATTACAGGTTTGTTTTTTGTTAGCAGTTGTGTTAGTATGCTTATTTCAATTCACATAATTTAACATAGTAAATTTTCAATTGTTTTTGCGGTCATCAAACAAATATAATAATTGGAGAGCAAAACTCAAAGATGTAATATCAAGAATATGAACAGATTTTAAATGGTGAATGTATATATAATTTTCAAATAGCATGCATTTTGGCGTGAATCCATTTGACATCAGGTTAAAAAAATTCATATATGCTGATTTATGAAATAGATTGAGTTAAAAACTTTGACATACTGGAATCTTTAATATTTTGTAGCCATCACTTTATTCAAAGAACGAAGCAATACTTACTTAATAGCACGATTTTTAGTATATTCAGCAACATAGTTAACTAGTCAAGCACTCTCATCATAGGTGAATTAAAATCTTACGTAACATCACCAGGCTTGTAATCTCCGAAAAGGTAGACAGAGGAATGTAGTACACTCCCACGTTTCACCAGTTATGCTTACGTCTCCTTACATCGGGTGTCTTTTCAACCAGTACTAGTAAATCTAAATTATAAAAATCCAATAATGCCCGACCCGGAATTTGATCCCAGCACCTCTCAAATCGACCATCTCGTATGCAATATGTTGGTTGCAACTAACGAAGCAGTCATAAATTTTTAGTATAATGAAAATAAATTCTTGGTACAACATACAACTTACTGTCTGATAAACACTGGTCAGTTTCATTTCTTCAATTGCTATAAATTGTTTGTGTCACGTATCTCTTTCCTTCCTGGTAATAAGGTGTGTACTCGTATATTATGTCCTCTTTCTTCCTCATTACCGACAATAGATTAGTTTCAATATCGTAAGTGTCGTCATGAAAACATTCCAACAAAGTTACATTTATA
Source organism: Mysoria sejanus stolli (assembly GCA_018245835.1). Lineage (NCBI taxonomy): Eukaryota > Metazoa > Arthropoda > Insecta > Lepidoptera > Hesperiidae > Mysarbia > Mysarbia sejanus. The sequence goes on along the minus strand of DWEJ01002941.1, from coordinate 3,977 downwards.
TAGTCAAGATTTAATTTGTAACTGTTGTAAATATAGTCGTTGGTTTATTTTAAATATTATATTTTATACGTATAAGCATGTTGGAGCGCAAATGGCCACTGAAAGCGAATTGAATGTCGAAACGGTACCAGTATCAGACGTTCACCCACTTTTCTCCGGCCAACTTGTTTCCAAGTACCCAAAAGTATCCCACTAGTACTTGAACAACCGCTTTGAAACACTTTTATATCGACAGTCATGACATAAGTGTTACAGACCAATTGGAACTTTCAAAATAATGTTAATTTGTTTGTTGTTGCAATATGGACATATTAAATTTGAGCTATTTATAGCCAAGAGCGATACTGAATCTTACTTTAAATTGTCACTTGTTTTAATAATACATCACATAATTTTCGTTCGAAGACGATTACAAAACGTATTTACATTTAAGTGACAAAATAAACATATAACTACTGTCCTTGTCCATATGGTTGCAGAAAAATAATGTCAAAAATGTATTGCGATTTGATCAATATATAGGCAATGTAAAATGAAAACAAATGAAAGTGAAAGATACGTCATTGACATTGAACGATGCGTGCTCGACTCGGTCGTCTTGAACTTGAGAAGATCGCTGTCAGCAGCTGACATTTACCGCGTCTGTTTACAAACATAAACCAGTTTCCATCTTTGAACTTTTATTTTTAGATATATAAATTCAAATAAGGATGCAAATTTAAACACTGCATAGCGGTAGACTAAATTAGGAATGTTTGCATTTTGCTTGTATAATATTTATTTTCGTAAAATACCTAAGTTCAGTTATTATGTTTTACATAAATACTTGAGAGTGACTAACCTCGTAAATAAAATAAACTTCTTCACTATGTATAATATCGAAGTAGGTGGTTAATTTACTAAAATTTATCATGCATGTGAAAATACGTATTCACAAAGCGAATCGAAGTCGAAAGTGTTGAAAGCGTAACACCTGTTATTGTGACTGACAAACTGACGTCTATGCTCTTACGTTCACTTAATATACGAGACACATTCCAACTTTATGGAAACGATTAAAATGACTCATTTAGTATTCAGAATACTAAACCGTAATCATCAGGCATGCAATGAATTGTCGTAATGAGTAAAATACCGAATTAATGCACGCAAGCTATCACTTCACACATTCCCGCCGAGTTTTTATGAGAACTTGTGTAATTACGGGAACAATAAAAAATGTATCTATGAATTTATGCTCATTGGCTTCATTTTTTGCTTTCAGGGAAATCCAAGCTACTCATTTGGCTACGGAATTTCTGATGCTCGTACTGGAGATGTTAAGAGCGTGTGGGAAGAAAAGGAAGGCGACACTGTTAAAGGTGAAATGAAATTTTGAAAGTAATCACTCACGTTTCATCATAACCTTAATTAATAATATATCATTTTTTAAGGTCATTACAGTGTTTTAGAACCAGACGGCTCTATGAGAACTGTAGAATACTCATCCGGACCAAACACTGGATTCACAGCTGTTGTTAATAATGAGGATGTTCAACCACAACTTGAACGTCACAGTATTATGGAAGAAAAAGCTTTGAGAGACCAAGAGAGATTCTATGATTTTTCTGAAGACGCCGATGAGGAGATATATCCGACGAACGATAAAAAAAGAAAGAAACACCCCTTCGACTCATTATTTAAGGACTATTCAGTTAAAAAACGACCAAAGTATCCAATGGACTTAGAACCGAGTGAATATACTCATAGTATATCGATAAAACACCCGCGAGATGAATATGATTCTATTGGAGAAGCACACAGTCACATAGGTTTTAATAGTGATCCAAATTGTAAAACAAAATTTAAGAAAGAAAATTTATATACTAGCGTAACAGATTCCAATTTTCGTAAGCAAAAATATCCGGCGTATGATTCCGACTCGTACAGAGAAACCTTGGACAAATACATTGATTCGTCAAATTTTAATATTGAGAAACTAATACAGTTGTACAAATACAATGAACAATACAACAGGCCACCGAAGCAAGACGAATTGACTGCATTAGCAACGTCAGTGAAATATAGTTATCCAGTAACACCAGATGTACCTCCCGATAATATTTATCATGAAGACATACCTAGACCTAAAAAGAAAGCGCGACCTCATAAAAAACCTGAACCATACCCAGATGATCTTGATGACTACATATTGGTACCCAAGAAGAAATATAAGAAACCACCCCGAACGGAGCCTTTTGATTATCAACAAGAAATGGATGATGAATACGACCATCCCAGCGGATACGATGATGGCTTTGACGATGACCGAAACCACAAACCACCCAGAGGGAATGCCCCGAAGGAAGTTGTTCGGAAAATTGTTAAAAAACGGAAACCAATTGTAAATCTTTTAGATATATTCGATATATAAATTGTAAATACAAATTAGTTTAGGTAACAGACACAGAGCAAAGGTACTGTCGATGTTGTTATAACGCTGCTATAAGGTTCGGTGTTTGTAAAACAAATTAATCATAGCTATATCTGTAACGTGAGTGTTATAATTAGTTTGATTATTGTTTTCAACAGAACTTTCGTAGTCCGCCAGTATATTTATGTTACCTATTTTTTTTAATCCTCTCATACCAAAGTTTGAAGTACTTGAGTGTTGTGTAATATAATATAGGGTAGCGTTGGCAATAAAAATTTTACGAGAATTATGTTTAATTTTAATTTTTATAATAATTTGAATTTTGATAATTATTTCCATATATCGACCCTTCTGTCGTTCCACTGTTGGAACATGGGTCTCCTCTCAGAAAGAGAGAGTTAAGGCCACAGTCTGCCACGCTGGCCAAGTGCGAGTTGGCAGAATTATTTACTATCATAAAATCATAAAACCTCAAGAAAGTTGGTGTTAATATCTGAACTAGAGTAGCTAATCTACCTGTTGTTCATTTTTTCATCATTGCCTGCCTTTTGCTGAACATAAGCTTACACTGAGGGGTTATGCTTATATTCCTCATGCTGGGCATGACGTTAGAAGATTGCAGAAACTGTTTTCTGCACTTCTAGCATCGACTACGCTGATAAGTGCTACCCATAGCCAGCCACGGCATTTAGCTATGTCTAGGCAAACTGTTCCATACTGCGATCTATCAGCGCCGGATTTAGTCGCCTCTAACAACATCCTGTATCCCGGCACGGCGTTGGGGAATGTGTTCTTATCGGACACTGAACAACTTTTGTCTATACACAAACATCTCTGAACAAAAAAAAGTCTTTCATTACTTCTTTATAATAAACAAATCAACCATAAATATATATTAAAAATCGTATTATTACTCTTAATATTTTGATCTATTAATGTGACCATAAAATATATTTTCTATTAACATATAACAAAGGCCAAACGTAGCCTATATCTGATAATACAATAGCCCTCTAACGGGTAGCCATTATGTCAAGTTTTATTAGTTTACTTGCAATGACAATTTATGCAATCGGTCCTGAAAGTTGGGTTATCTTTAACTCAATCATTCATTACCAAGCAATCGAATATTAAACAGCTGCTCAGTGAATACTAAACAGTGAAGTTAATGTATTTTATACCAATTAATTCGTTATAAACTAAATTTCAATTAGTTTCGACCCACTGTTTGTAGCCTGCGTATCAATGGTTACGCAACACACAATAATAGTGAAAGTACGGAGCTGGTGCGAGCGGGATTGTCGACCGATTACCTCACAAGGACGTTCAGATTATTTTTATTACACGTTTACATTAATTATTATCGATTTAGGTCATTTTAGTACACATTAACTTTAATCTAGATATGCGATCAGTATTGAAACTTTATCGCTGCTTGAAAGGAATTGGAAAGTTAAAGGAAACTTAATACAAATGCTTGCGATATCGATTTCATTATATTTCGGGTGTTATGAACTGCATAAGTATAAAGTGACTGTGTTACCCTTAATAATATTAGGTGTAT
>DWEJ01002940.1:0-10923 GCA_018245835.1 Mysoria sejanus stolli | reverse complement strand
TCTGGAGTGGAGACCGCGGCTCGGCAAGCGTAGTGTAGGACGCCCTCCGGCTAGGTGGGATGACGATCTGCGAAAGGCTGCAGGCAGAGACTGGATGCGGCAAGCCGAGGACAGAGCGCGGTGGTGCTCTGTGGGGGAGGCCTATGTCCAGCAGTGGACTGAGATAGGCTGATGATGATGATGATGATGATGATGAAGAAAATTTGAAAATTTTTAAAGTGTTCGACCCGGGAATTGAACCTGGGACCTCCCGATCGAAAATCGCACTGCAAGTACGATTGTCCAATACGACCAACGAGGCCTCTGTAATCAATTATGTTTTTAAGGATGCAAAATCGTGGCCTGGTGCAAAGTGCAACATGAGATCGTTGGTTTAGTTTAAGAATAGACCAACAATAATAAGAAACGAATTCGTCAATTGTAGTTTTTCAAGGCAATTTTAATTAAGCGTCTTATACGCGCGTCTGCATCAAAGAAAAAATCCGTATACAAGATAAAAATCTGATCATTTTCTGAAGGGACCGCGGTGGCATACATTACATACAAGCTGAGTGGCTCCTCGCTGCGGGCGTATCAGCCGCTGCTCGCATTCAATTCCTCCTTTATACATTTTTGAAAAGGTACAAACACAACATACTGAACACCTCCAACAATACACGGGAAGGAAAAATCATAACCTATTCCATTTTCTTGATAGTTATTTCAATAGATATTTTAACGAGAGGGAGAGTTAGTTATTAAAAATATCTGCATGTGTCTGGTAGTTATGCCTTTTGGTGCTAGACCACGGAATAGTTAATTTATCCTTTAATTCTGTATCTAAGAGCCCTGATCAAGTCGAACCTAACTGGTGTAGTTATCCAAGATATCTCATGTGTATCTATCTGTTGGAATGTTTAATAACTTAATTCCAACGTCTATATATTTTACGGATATGATCTTCATTTTTATCGTTATCATCATCATCATCAGCGTTATTATTATTATCATCATCATTATTATTCAACTGTCTACTTTCATTAATGGAGGCAGACTTTCCTTAATTGGCGCGGTTCCGTTCTCAAAATTGTTTCTACCTAACTGAGTGAACTTGTCTTTGTATACCTAGTAAATTAATAGTAAAGCAGTCCAGAAATTACGTCAATGATTCTGTTTTAAAGACTTGCTTATCCTATGGCTGACGTGATAGCATTGTGTTTTAGATACCAGCCCTCTACTCCGATGTGCCTGGGTTCAGATCAAAACACTTAACTATTTCCAAAAAATATGCGTGTTTGGATTAATCATCTCTTGCCATGACTAGCAATACAAACATAGTGAGAAAATCAGCACATCTTAGAATTTTCCGCACTTTTTTTAATGTGCGTGAAATTTATCAATCAACAAGGCCAACTGGCCTTGGGCCATCTTGTTCTGAGGATCTACGCCCAACTGTGGAACGGTACAAAGATTGGTGACGATATGACCACATGGGTTTGCTGGCATATGGTTTTAGTTGAAGCATGAAGTAGAAGTCGGTGAAGTGAACTGCACCGGAATAAGGTAGCAATAGTAAATATTTTCCTACTTTTATCGAGAGGCTGCCGCCCGCATCCAATCCCAGGCGCATACATATTTGAACAGTGTTCTCGAGGCCCTCGCGAATTGTACCGAAAATGAGAATAGGAACTGTCTTTGACACATTTAAACTTAAAACTAAATTACACTAACTTACATATTACTGTTACTAAGTTACATATTACTGTTGTTCGTACTGTAGCCTTAAATATTGACAGATGAGAGGTATTTAAGTCTGAACACAAAACTATACTATCTGTTATAAATATGTTATCTCATCACTAGATATCTTATGGGTTAGGTAGATGCACCGAGTAGTTCATATCTCTATCCTCAAAGACTTAACTTGATTCTACTAGATTCATGGTTCTTTTCATAAGCACAGGCCAGCTTTGGATACCTCTGATTCTAAATCAAACAGCTGGTAATAGAGGTGAAATACAACAACATAATGAGGTTCTCAATTTTTTCATCGCCATTTAAACGGTAATGCATGTGGCTTGCTTTGTTCTATATAATGTATTGTGACAAAAATTTAATAATATTACCCATTCATCATATTACACGTATTTTGGTTCTGGAACTTATTGTAAATGAAGAGAGAGCAAAAAGAAAGGAACAGCGAAAATTTGAAATAAAAAAGAACAGAAAAAACAAATGCTAAAAAAAATTCGATCTGATTTTCAAAATCTACGCATCCCTGTTATCTGGTTCGCGCTCGACGCTATGAGAGGCCTCTCAAGACGTTGCCGGAATAAACGTTTCAAGATCGGACCGTCCGTTAGAGTGGCGTCTAAAGTAGAAGTGCCTTAACAGGGCCGCTCGATTTAAGATTGTACTTCGACATAGTGACTGCGATCTGCTAAATGTGTGCCAAAAAGTTTACATGAAAACATTTACGATTTTTTTTATATGTTACGAATATTTTTCTATGGGTAGCCATTGTAAATTTCTTTTGGTACTGACTTAATATGAACGGTGTAATGCAATCAAGGTCACAAAGCTAATTAAGTAATATACAAAAAAAATACTGAACATTTAATATTGATACATATAATTTATTGCTTTATTTACTATTGCCCTGACATGTTTCTTACGATGTAGGCAACAAGTGCTATGAAAAAAATTGTAATAATTTAATTTAAAACCCCAGTTCAGGTTCTGTTATCAGCGTTACTTACCCCTGTACTAGTGACTGCTAGCTATTTATTATTTTCTTCATGGAGGCATTCCTGTACTAGATTGTACTAAGTAGATTACATATTCCAATTAAGTTCAGAGATCCTTTCAAGAATATTGAGGACAAACCTAGATATACAATAACGAGAAAGTTACTTTTAATGAATTTTAATATAAAAATTTTAAGTTTTAAAAATAAATTCTATACTTTGCAGAAGGTCAATTAACATTTATAATGTTCTTTGCTGCACTTTCGTTTGGGAATGTATTACATATTTCAGCCTATCTCTTCGAGGATTGCAATCGTGGAGTTACGTTCCTTTAAAAAAATCACAGGTCTTTCAATATGAGCACTAGCGTATTAGCTCTAGCTGGTTGCAATGGCGTTGCTAAATTGAAGCATTTTGTACTCAGATATGCATTGTAATCTTCCCTCGAGCTAAACTTATATCATCTACTCGATCTGAATTAGGGAACTATCAGCTTTACGTTCGACATGAAAGGGTTCTCGAGATGTCGGAGGAAACGGTTCAAGATTCGTCGTCTGCTCAAGTATTATTGTACACACTCAATGTTCTTTAACAACGCAGTTCAATCGGAAACGACTGTCGTTTCTAATACCGTTAGTATTATTAGATATTTTTTTGCTTCACTATATAAAAATTCAAATTATGGTGTCAATCTTTACTTATACAAATTTGCTTCATCAGTTTTGTATTAATCTTATTATTTTGAAATGATTTGTACAACGAAATAAAGATGTAAAATTTTCCTACCAATATTTATTAAGATTTACAGATGATAATTCATTAACTTAAAATATTGTTTATAAGCTTTTAAATGCAGGCAAGAAGGACTGAGAATGCATACGAATTAAAACAAATTCTCTAATTCTCTCTAAATAATTAAGTAAATAAAAACATTTGCAACTACAAAATTTCTCATTTACCTTTCTCGTAATGTATCGTTATCAATAGGTAACAATCCATTGACCTCATCAGAGGCATTTAAGGCGGTCTATCAATATTCATCAGACCATGTAACCATTGAGCCGTACTGAAGAAGCATGGTGGAGTAGGTATAATCCATCCCACAGCTTCCACGCGTTATCACTCCCATAATTGCTTAAGGACTCGAACTATCAAGCGTCAAGCAGTTGCAGGAAATAGCTGTGCACAGCAGCAAGACGTAAAAACCGTCGAAGCCAATTCTAGTAAATCCCACAGTCGGTAAAAAAGCGCTAAATATACGGTAGCAGAATTCGCAAAGCGCATTCCGCAGTCACAACTCGGTCGACATTCTTCGCTACCTGTCCAACTTATTTCCAGCTAAAGTTTGCTCAGTAGCATTGGACCCGTTTGCATATCACATTTTGCAGTTTACGTCGTTGTCGCGTATTGCAACGGATAAGTTTTTGTAATGCAATTTTGTTCTGCTCCTCGCCCCAGTGTATAAACATCTTAGCGAATTCTCAGTTTCGTGTTATTCTCGTTAGCTCTTGATTGAACTGTGTGTTGTCAGCGTTTTCTCGTCGCAAAGCGAACGTGTAGATTTTATAAGTATTTGTTTGCCTGTGGGCTCTAGTTGAGAAAATAAAATTGAATTTGGTTCCGTTTTTTAAATATTTTCATTTTTCCCGTTAGAAAAATTCTTCGCATATTGCTTCAGTGCGTCTGGCGGATATAAGAAATTCTTTGACTGCGCTTTGACTCAAATCCCAAGAATTCAATTTGATATAACATGGTTATATGATATTAGTTTTGTAATGTAGACAAATTAAATAACGGTAGCTTTAACCTTTCCACAAATAAATCTTTATAACCCTTAGAATGACGTATTTAGAATAAACATATATTTATGATTCTCGAAATTAGAGCGTATTCGAAATAGTCAAAGGAACATGTTTTCCTAAAAATCTCAGAAAGAAGTTTGTGGCTGGTTTAAGGTGGGAGACCTATGGTATAGTGTATAGGTAAGGCAAGCCGTATATATGTAGCTGGGTAGATATTGGGGTAGATAGGTATATATTAAGATAGGTATGTAGGTATTAATCAGTTAGATATTAAGGTAGGTAGGAATAAACATAGGTATTATGTACAAGTTGTACTATAAATTAAGATTCCATAGCGCAATGGAACAACAATACATTAATATTAGTTACAAATTCGAATAGCACAATTGTAACAGTTTGAGTGTAATTACAGGAGCTAGTTGGCGCTGTGGGTAAGATACTCTCGAAGTTAGCGAATGCTACTTAATACAAAAGTTCTTTAAGTAACTAACTGTATTGATTTAATCGGAACGGTGTAATGCGGCAATGGCCAGTAAACTGATTCATCTTATACAAATAATTTTGATGAAAAATTTGCTGATAATAAATACATAATTCCTTTTATTATTATAAGCGTAATAGCTGATAATAAATACATAATTCCTTTTATTATTAAGCGTGCGTATGAAACTTGGGTATCTTATTAGTAAAAATAACTAGCGGTATCGTATCTGTCAATAAATCTTATTTGTAAGAAATTCCTTCTGTAAAAAATTACCAAAGCAAGAAACCATAATATTGGATTGGATTACTAAAATAAACTTAATGATATAATACAATCATATACACATAATAAATGTATATATTATTATATTACAATTAAAAAAGACGAAATGTATCAAACGGGATAGATAAACATCAACCAATACGTCCGAAAATAGCGTTAGTTCTTGGCGTCTAATTGAATGAAATAGTTAGTGGTCAGAGTACTTTGTGAGCGCGAGTATTACTTAGTGGAAAAGTTCTTCGACGGACTCCATCTGGATGGCGTTATGTAATCGATGCCAGTAACTTATTTATTTATTGTAGGAACTTTTATATATTTCGTGCTATTAATTAATTGAGGGGAATATAACGTTTGTGCTAAGAAGCTTTTTGCATTTCAGATTTATCATTCTATTATTATGATAATATAAATAAATAATAAATACCGAAACCACTTTAGTTCACATTCTATATAACATTTTTATTATTTATTTATAGATGTCATGTGCCCCGGTTTTTAGATTTAACATAAAAATTGTATTAATTTTAAATCGTTCGATAAATTGTCAGTCGAGCTGTGGAAAGAAATACTACACAAAAATTTATAACAAATGTTATGTTAATGGCTCTACAGAAAAAAGAATATCTCTGAACAATAAAAAATTTAAAATATTTTTTAAATTAAAAATGGATTTGAAATTTCTCACTCTTCATTTTAATTTTATAATGTTTACATTTAATTTCTGTGACTAAACAAATAAATTGTAACAATTAATAATTTTTCAATTACTGTTAAACATGCAAACAATATGCAACAAACTATGCCGGGGAAGCGCGAGCTTAGAATACGTTGTGAGATCTATTGCTATTCAAGGAACGATACGTATTCAAAACGATCGTAAAGACAGCTACTGTATTTTAAATTACGTTTTGCATTTCATTTTATTCGAAAGAGGGTCATAAATTTAATTTTACATACCGTACGTATCGGGTAAATTTTACTCGTGTATTCTTTCACATTTTCTTTTGTAACTTTATTAATTCAGAAAATCTTTTTTTTATTGTTTAAAATGTAGAGCAACATTCTTTTGACTGGAAAATGCAATATTTCTACTTACATGGAACGCGCCTCGGATCCGCGGCCCAGCTTGGCCCACGTACAGCGTGGACGCCGAATCGAAGACCAGTTCCACGGGATTCCTTTTCACGTTCACTGTATCGAAATCGTGACAATTCAGAAACAAGGTGACATTATCTGTAGTGACTTTCAAAGCGAATCGGCTCCATTTCTTCGCGAAGGACGGCACAACGAACGATGCGATTGTCTGCGATAGCGCGTAAACATTCGCATCTGTGTACAAGAGGGAAATGTTCATTAAACCAGGACCAGAGGGAATCAACTGTAGTCCCAGTTGGACGACAGTTTCTAAAGGATTGACCACTGAGAATAGAAATCCGCCATCTTTGTTAGCGGGGCGTACTGTGGCTGTTATTGAGAATTCCGAATATAGCTTCTCTGGCATGAAGAGGCGGTATGGTGATTTAATATCGGAGCCGGGCTTGAGGCCGTATGCCGGGAATCCGTCGAGGCCCTCATCAAAGTACTGCGTTTTAGGATTGCTGAAGGGCACTCCAATAGCGTGGAGCAGATCGTATTCGGGGATATCTGAAAACAAACCAAGTTTTAATTAGGATTAATTGTAGGATTTTAGATTTGTATTTATATTGGTTAATCTTACTTTTTATATTTGGGTTATAGGATTGGCAATGGTTGCATAATTTAAAATACAATACTACTAAAATTCTTATACATAAATGTTACCGAATAAAAGTTACAAGATTATTTTTTTAAATATTCCTGCTGAATAATGAATAGGTATTGTTCGTTCTCTGTAAGGAGCTATTGTTGTATATAATGATGTAACAAAACTATAATGTAATTATAATTATTGCCAAGCGTTCGCAAGTCCAAACAGCTTTCAAACAATTAATATCGTCATTATTAATCCAAGATGGCCGCCAGACCACTTATTTCACACAATTATTTTCAGGACGCAATTCTAACTTCGTACATAAAACAAATTGGAGGTCTAACAGCGGAGGTGCTTAGCTACACATAAGTTCATGCATAATAATGAATTCATCGTTATTATTGAATTCAGTATGAAAATAGAGCTATTATTATTATTGTCGTTGGAATTAAAATATTTAACGTATTCTTCTTTATTGAAGTTAGAACTTAATTCGAAAAATCTACAAAACTAACTTTGTCGGGAGCTCTCTGTGCGCGCGTGAGAACGGAATATTGTGGGTGGTTTGTAAATAGCTTTGTTTGAACGCCGCCGGTTCAGGAATACGTAGGCGCTTGTGACGATATGCGGGCTCATGGGGACTTAATGGAACTTACTGTAATACATTTCCCATTATGACAAAAAAGCTCGCAATTACACCAATGTTTACTGAATAAAATGAATGCTAGTAATGACTAATTAAATATAGAACTAAAGAAACGGCAAAAGACTGTTCCAACCTTCTGTGTATAAAAGGTAGTTTATATTAATATTTCTGTTTATAAACATAGCAACAATATACACGTAGGTATATGTATATTGAAGTGTGTTATATTCTTACCGTTTGGATATTTCGAACCAAATAAACCTTCGTTAGCTGAGCATACTGTAGAGCAGACTACAATAATCAGCCATGTGTACCTGAAAAAAGATGAATGTTTTCTTTTTCAATCAGTCCAATATACATAAACAAATTTGTAATAGTTAACGTTAATTTTATCTTTAATTTATTATTATTTACTGTGTCCATTGTATGGCAATAAACTCACCACCTATTCCATAGTGGGACGTAAACGTAACTGGGGAAACGTGGGAGTGTACTACATTCCTCTGTTTACCTCTTCGTGGATTACGGGCATGAAGTTACATTAACTTTGACTGCCTCGTTGGCAGTGTTGATTTCAAGCGCGACTGTCGATCGCAGGTTCTGAGTTCAAATACCAGATCAAGCACTGCTGAATTTTTCTTATTTGGATTTTCCAATAAGGGCTTGGGGTGTAGATATGGGCCCGGTGTATGGCAATATCCTCATCACCTTTTCCATAGAAGGGATTATAGGCGTGATATTACGTTATTATAAAAACATGGGAGTGATTGTTTGATGTTATATCCGGAAAACTAAATAGTCATAAAGCCAAACCATTTTACTGCACTGAAGCATAATATTGAAATTTCGAGACACATGAAGCCTTAGTAGTGCGAAGAATCCATACATTGCTAGGAGACTTAGAAGTATAGGTCGGAATGCTGGGGCAAGAATTATGATTAAGAAAACCGCCGCCAGTCGATCGAGAGCTCCTGAGTTAGAATACCAGGTCGGGTACTATTTGAATTTTCTAATTTAGAATTACTAGTAGTGGTTCGGAGTCTGGATATGTGCCCGATGCATGACGATAAGCTCACCACCTATTCCGTAGTGGGACGTAAACGTAACCGGTGAAAACTATAGTTCTACAGGAGTAATTTTACGTTGATGTATCTCATTAGAAAACCTGCACATCCAAGAGGTCATGTCTCAATTGTTCACAAGCCATAGATATCTTTAACCTGCACTGTAGTGGGAAGTGACCTTTAATGAGAATATGAATTGCTGCATTGCACATATTCAGATCAATTTCAGTTTCAGAACTAGTTTCAGTTAGGAAATTGATTCATGTGGTGGTCAAACGGATACTACATTTGAGTCGTACTTAAGAAACTAATATACTGAAGTTAGTAAATGAATATTTTATGAAGTTTAATAGGATTGTATTGATAATTATATTTCGTAGTAAATACCAGTAATATATTTACAAAGAATTTTATCGAATCCGATACATTTTTATGGCGAGAGACATAAAATTGTGTGTAGATTTATTCTTTCGTTAAGCGTCATTGAACTTATTGTAGTTATAAAAGTATGATTAAGTACCCGATATTTATTTGTTTGTTAGTAATTTTACTGTAGTTTAATAGTATCTATTAATGGGTTCGTTAACCAACAAGGTCAAATACAAATATTTGGGTTATAAATTCATCATTGTATCTGTTTAGTGTTTGGATGTAAACAGCGTATCTACGTAGGTAAATAGTATCCGGATATATGTATGTATGTATATTTTAATGACTGTAACATCTCCCTTGTGTCATGTACATTTGTGTAAAACAAATATTTCGATTTAAAGTGAATACATTGGTTATTTACTGATGGAACTATTTTGTTAAAATCGAAAACACGAACATTGTTTTCAGGTTTTTATACCTCGATAATTTCGTCATTATCCCGAAAACAATATCAGCAATGTTGAACATAGTTTTAAATCGTTTTTATACCGTTAAACGTAACATTTTGTAGGCAAAGGTCAAAAGGTATTTGCAAAACTGACTGCCTCGTTGATCTTGTTGGTTGCAAGCGCGACTGCTTATTAAGAGGCCCTGGATTCACTACATATATTTACTATAAAATAATGAATGCCGGAGTTAAAATTACTATAAAAATACAAGTCTAAGTGGAGAGTGCGTTCACAGTACTAAATACGGTCAGGGAGGGATAATTTATGATTGAAAATATTAAGCGAACTACAAGATTTATTTATTTTTGTTACCATATGTATACTCTTCCAGATGGTCTTAGCTACAGCAAGTTGTGTACTGTTTTGATCGAGTTTTCATCACTTGAACTTGCTTTTAGTGGTCTGTACAATATCGTCTGATGTTTCGATAAGTTTCAAAATGCGGGGTTTGACGAAGTCTTTATAGAAGACTGTTCTATGTAAAATAGATCTTTCAATATATTAACTATTTGCTATAGGAATGACAGTCATCCTGTCCACTACAAAAGTACAGTTTAATTAAGGTAACAGATGCCCTTATTCATGCTTCGGTTATAAATACAATTTGATTATATTGTTTGATAGTACGGAGACATGCGAAAGTCCAAGGTCAAGTTTCCATAGTCTCGTCTTCATTTGGTTAACAAAACACGGGTTTTCGTATACTCGAATCAGAGGGCCGTAAGTGAAAGTGTCTCCGCGGTGGCCGTTTAAGAATATGTATATTACTTTAGATTATATTTTAATCACCGGAATTATTTTCACTCTTTGAGCGGAATCCAAAATGTTTTGATCACTATGGATTGAAAAAAATGTTTCAAAAAAGTTCTCTTGCGAATTTACACCGATTCAAAGAGGCAATCTGGTTGACGCCGAATTTCCAATTGGATTTATTCAAGGTGTGCATTCGATTTTAAAGAGCGAAGTGTTTTTCATTCTGATTGAAAAAAAAATAGTGATATTTGTAAGAAACGAATTTTTATATTTAAAATCTAATCATGCAACCGATAGCATCTATAAGATCGAATTAAACTTAACAGCCATCAAAAGAAATAGAAATTGTCCAGATAAGAAATTGAGTAATATCAATAGTATTTTAAAAACATTCCAAACTTCGTTCAAACATGTCGCAACAAATGCAAAACATCTCGTATTTTTTACGATTGTCACTGCCAGAGCCGTTGTAGGGGTCTGAAAAGATTTTCATTATTGCACATGCACATATAATGCACATGACATTATAATGCACATGACATAAAAAAAAACAATC
>DWEJ01002939.1:0-10925 GCA_018245835.1 Mysoria sejanus stolli | reverse complement strand
AATATACTACTTACTATGTCTTATTCTCTGAATCATCGAATGACGCTTCCATAATTTGCTGTTAAAAAAATCAAAAAGGACATATAAATAATGTATCGTATGTTTTTTTTTAATAATATGAGACTTAAAAAACGTTTTGTATTACTTACATACTCGTGCCCAGTGCATTTCAATGTCGTACATAGAACTACATTATACTCGCGTATAGGTAAAAATGCGTATTATAGTGGTGGTATTGCGGTGGTGGTATTGCGGTGGTGGTGCTGCGGCGGTGGTGTTGCGACGGTGATGTTGTGGCGGTGGTATTGTGATGGTGGTGATTTAGTTGTGGTATTTAAATGTTGGTATTGTTGTGAGTTTACTGCGAGAAAAAGGCCAGATGAAATATTCTCCCAGCTGTTTTTAAATATGAATTCGTTCATAAAGATTTTTCTTTCACAGTGATTTTTAGCATGACATTGAGTAAAAATGTGACATATGGTTACACGGGATTCCAAATCAGTGTTCTGGTTAACCAGGATGCTTCAGGGAATTCCCAAATGTTCACTATCTCATAAGTAATGTCACCATTTCTATATCAATAGCTCTACTATGTCATTCATACAATTTATAGGTGTGAAGTTCTTAAATCCTCCACCACACTGTTTCAGTATGACGTAATTCTACCACCTACGAGGTGCAGCGTTGCGATAAATCGCGTCCATTTGTCGTCCGTCTGCGGGCGGCTTAACGCGAAATTTCCCTACCCCTTTCTCAGAGGATACAATTTCGCGCGAAAAATTGATTCAATTTGCGGATCCGCGAAACGATTTTAGTTCCGTTGGTTTCGTACGTGGATATTGTCTTGATGTATTCTGCTCGCAGATTTCCTTCCTCAAACATAGCTGAGATATGTTTTACAATGCAATTTGCGAGGTTCTGCGTAGAGAGAGCTGTTGGTATCTTACTCTGCAGTATATTTTCATATTTTGTCACTGTCTGCCATTATGCATTATTTTACTTGGGTATAGTATTAGTATAAAACAAAGTTGTGTTAGCATTGTAAGCATTATAGTATTTAAAGCAGTATGACATTGCAACAATTGGTTTTAAATGTTACATTACGTTTACATTCCACTGTAATAGGTGGGAGCGTATTTCCATACACCGGGCGCAAATCCTGATTTCGAGCCACTACTAAAAATTTATATTAGAAAATTTAATTTAGAAAAATTCAATAGTGTCTGAGCCGGGATTTGAACTCAAAAACTATCGATCGGCAGTCGCGCTTGCATCCATCACAACAAATGATGCAATTAAAAATTTGTGAGCAAAACAATTACGACTGATATTACAATTAGTAAAATATGAGCATTATTTTTTGAATATTAATATTGACGAATGTTACATATGAATAACTAGAAGTAATATAAAGTTTATAAATGATATGTACACAATGTTTAAATTTACTAAAAACACTGAATACTCCTCTAGGTGGCAGAACAACAGAACAACAGTACACTGCAACTTTACCATTTCCTTAAAAACATATAGGCCGCAATTTATTCTTAAATAAATTTGTTAACATTAAATTTCCGCTTTCTCTCGACCTATTTTTAACGGAAGTGACGTGTGACCTCAACGCACTGCGCTTGTCAGACAAAGTCGGGGCGGTGCCAAAATTGTCCAGCAAGTGTTTAATGTGTCATTTGGCCTGGCAACACTTCGGGCGTGGTCGATAACATGAAAAAGTGAAGCGAGCGGCAATCTGGGAAAGCATTGTCTAACAACTGTACAATACTCGTATAAATGAATTCCACCTTAACTGCTACTAATAAAAGACCCTAAACTCATTTTAATAAGTGAGATAACTATTATTATATTATCACGTTAAGTCCATTACAGGGTAGGTCGAGAGCATCGAGTGCGAAATATGCCCATCGTTACAAACCTGGCGCGCTTCTTCCTCGTTCATCGTTTTATTCATGAGTCACATATTTTTTATATTCACATATATTACAGGCGTGACGTTATATTCCTTAATGTTGCAGGACATGTTAGTTTTTGACATGTTTAGTTTTGAATTTAATCGGACGTCGAACATTTATTAACACGGCCATTTGATATCGAAGTATGTAACAGCGCCTGTGCTCAAGAGCGGATCCAGGCTTGGCACCAAGGGGGGGGGGGGTCACGTTTTAGATGCGTTCATTCCCCGTTAATTTATTTCCTATAAAAGTTATTATTATATTAGTCAAGTACCATATTTAGTTAATTTATTATTGAAAGTACTTAAATAAAATCTATACTGTGACAAAAATTTATAAAAACATGTTTAACTATCTTAATTAGTGGTTCATCTAGGTCTGGGACCTAGCCCAGGGGGGACATGAACCCCATGACCTCACCCCTGGATGCGCCCTTGCCTGTGCTAAGATTACGTGTACACCCAGACACAAGAAGTGATCATTTTCTAAACATTGGACCATTGAGTAAGGCAACGAATGTGTGAAAACGCACCACGACCTCTATTTTCTTATTTCATTGGATTGTGCCAGTGTGTGGTTGTAAAATTAACGCGCTGGTTGCAAACAAATTAACTCGGTAACATTCATGGTTCAAAGAGAGTCGTGAATCTCGATCTGTTTGTTTATTCACGCTTGTGCGGGGTCTGGTTTTGTTTGTGCTGACGTTAGAACTTGATCTTCAACCCGTATATCCAGCGTTGGGACAATAAAATCCCTGAAATAAGTGCACAATGGTGCTAATTAGGGCGGGTCATGGATTATATAAAGTGTAAAATAAAAAGATTTAAATCAAAAAAAGCTTTAAGCCAAACGGACGAATAAATCTCAAGGAATCCTAAGGAATTCGATATATTTTGTATACATACATCCGTAACAAAACGTAACGCCTGTATTTTTTCCAAGCGATAGCCGGTATAAAACTTACTTGCATACGAGCTTTGCCTAGTTAGAAAAAAACAGTTATGTGTGAAGTGTCTAAGGTACATATGTACTTGTTTATGTAATTGTAACGCGCGTTCTACCATGTTAGGGACCAGGTGGCCGAGTGTGAGCTATGCCTCGGTATTACATATATTATTTGCACAAATAGCGGGCGGCAAGCAGTAATTAAACTTATCCCGGATTCGACACGGACCTACGATAACACGACTGTGGAATAGAAACTCCGTGGAGACAATCAATCGCGTCAACTCTAGATAAACTCTATGCCAGTAAATTTGGTACGTTACTCCAGTAATTTCTTATTAAAGGGATTAAATACAATGTATCGCTTAATTGTAATATAATAATTATAATATCGGATTTTTATACGGATGCGGATATTAAATTATTTTGGATTATCCGATAGTTCCTATATTAGTTAGCATCCTCCTTTACATATAATCAAAAATAATTGAACTGTTCATAACATAAAGAATGTCCTGTTTTATACTTTCCGGTAATACTATTTTCTTAATATCTTCGTCCATTTTGTTTGGGTTTTTATTATTTATTGTAATTTATGAAAAATACCAATGTATTTTTCATACAAGTATGGAATGTACAATGGATTAATACAAGTATTATACATGTAAATTTGTATTTTTCAAATAGCCCTAAATTTGTATTATTCCAAAGTTACATGTAAAATATTACTGGAAAGATTCAAAGTTGTGAAAAAAACAAATGAATGTCTTTCGCCATTTTCATCCTTAGTCTCGACCGATCAAAAACAACTTGTCGTGTACGACACGCGTTATGTATAACGCATCTCATTTAGACTTTGCCATTATCCGAAATTATGTGAAAATATTATATCGGATTCGGCTATGGTTACGGATATATTTTTCAATCGGATATCCCATGGATTTGGTTTCGGAACTCCTTAACATCTCTATTATGGATATTAATGAAGTAATTTTTATTGTGGTTATTTGATCATGCCAGATTCTTTGGGCAGTAGGCAGAGAGAACTGAGTATTTAATATGTCTATCCTTACAGACCTGAAGTATATTTATGAAAAATTTATATTATGAAGAGAGTGAAAAATATAGTGTTTTTTTTAATTTAAAAATTATTTACCTGAAAAATTTGGGATGGCAATAGGTAGCATCATATCAAATAGACGAAGTAATGTCGTAATAATACAACAATGTGATTCGATAGAAAGAGCACGGGAAGGGACATAAAAACTTAAGACGCATTTTTCATAACGCTTTGAAAAAGCACCATTGTTTAGTCTAGTCTATATCTGTTCGCGGTGAGACGAAATTAAGCTTTCAATTGTATTTAGCGAATGTGTTGGAGTATATCCTGCCGAATCAACAAATTAACCCACTGTTTACCCGAGTAGTGCCAAGTGTCAGACAATCGAATTGAGATGGTTTAGCGTTTAATTGAACCGACGTATAATATGATTTTTGCAATTTTTTCAGTTTGAAAAAACATGTTTTCTCATCCACAGCTACGTGTTTCTCAGTACAAGTGAATCTAATAGTGAATATCCTATGCTGCATAATTGTTTTTAATTAAAGAGTGCAAGAAACGAATAGGAAGCAGTTTCATAGGACTCGGCGGTTTCTGCCACTCATAGACAACAGTAAAGAACATCGAACAAGGGTGGAAACAAGGCTGTTAGTATTAGTTAGTCCTATACTAATTAGTCCTATTATAAGTCCTATTATAAATGATAGTTCAATAAATAAACATATAACAACCTGCACGTTTTTCTTAAGTTTACAGTATGTTTTTTTTTCTGGCAAGAAATAAATTTATAATTATATACACTTATTGAAAAAACTGTTAAAAATTAAAGCAATATAATCTCATACTGTATTAAAGTACGACAATTTGCTGTACAACAGAATACGACGATGTTGCATATAATAAAGAACGACAAATAACTTACGTAGTCTTTTAAATACTATTGATATATAGCAAAATATTTACGAAGATCTATCAATAGTTCCTTCTAACAATAGCATTACTAAGAAAAATATCGCAGATAGTCCTGGGAGGCGAAATGAGTTGCCCTTAGCCCATAGGGGTGTGAGGCGTTCGAAATTCAGCTCAGGGTGCAGTCCAAGGTAACGAATGAAGCGATTTGCAATCTATTTATTTAAAAAAAAAACTGTTATTTATTTATTATATTCGAATTATCAATCAACCCTTACAAATTTTATTATCGTGAATGAAATCTGTCCCAACTGAACCTCAACACGCCAGTAATATAAACCAGTTTCATGATTTTAATTCTCTCTTTAATTCGTTACAAATTGGTAAAAATCACGAAATGACGCCTTTAAAAAAATCAAGCATAAGTTTTTTGCAACATAAAAGTAAAAGTCATGAAACAAAACGTAAAAACGTAACGTCATGCCTGTAATCTCCGAAGAGGTAGGCAAAGGTGTGTAGTATAATCCCACGTTTTACTTGTTGCACTTACGACTTTTGGAAACGGGCACAAATGCAAACTCCGAGCGACTACTATAAATTTCATTAGATACTTTAGTTACAAAATCCAACAGTACCCGGTATATGAAGGCAGGACCTCTCCAACCCTCCCACTGGACTTAAATAGAATCAAACAAAAAGTGTTTGTGATATTTATTTGCCCCGCTTTCGCTTACGTACTATTCCGCAGCATCGAAAAGCCCAGTTAGATGGGACTCTCCCGCTCCGCCATAAATCTTAGGACCCTCGGCCGCCACCCGGTTACTCTCCGAAAATATCTATAAATACGTTCCTCTACCTACATATTTCAAATATTAACAGGGTGGCCAGAGTCGGATGACGAAGTCAGACGTTGCAGTATCTATTGAAGGAGCGAGAAGGCGAATTTTTATAATACATATAATCTTGTAAATTTAAGTTAAAATTCAGTGTATTCTGGGTACAAATTATTGGAATCAAGAAACGAATTCGTACAATTTAAAGTTAGCATATATTTATGAAAATAAGGATATACAATTTATTATTATAATTAATGGTAACATCAGTCGCGGCTCACTTATAGTTATTCATGTCTTAATTTTAAAAAATGGAACAGGGCGTTGATACCTTGCTTTTGCAATAAATATTAATTGTCTATTATAGAAAAATGTATTTTCCTAATTGAAAACTAACCAATTTTAACTCACTTTTAATAATAATTCAGTATGAATTATAAAGTGTTAATGTTAATTTAAAATATTTGTTCATTGCACAAAACATGACAGTTTAAATTAGGGGATAGTGTTATCTGCCTCATAAAGGATCTGTGTAGTTAAGTAACCACTGATGTGATTGATTATGATGGCTTGTTAGAGCCCCGAAATGTCAGTACAATACTTCGATTAATATTATTTACTCTTTGACATCTATTATCGGAATAGATACTAGAGATTCCGCAATCTATTAGCGGAATACAAAACTGAGCATTTAATAAAACCCCGTCCTTATTTTTCACCGTATTGTTATAAATTAAAATAAGTTATGCTGGCAAAAAACAAAACAAAAAATACATCATTAACTCAGTAATTATTGTTAAGTAAGAGTTATAAGAACGTTACGGACGTCGGTAGAATAACTGGTTAGAGAACTTGCGCACTGGGCAGGTGGGGTGAGGCGGCGCCCAGTGGAGCTAGGGGGTGATGAGAATCACGGGCCTGTGGCGATATCCGCGCACTGGAAGCATGTGACTTCAGAGTATATTGGTTCGCTATGCGAAGGCGCGTCACGTGATCTTGATGGAAATAGCTCAACATTGAAAATGCAATTAATAGCGCGGCAGCTTCATCCCGCTAATGCCAGTAATGATATCGTTTGCGCTCGTGCAATACACGTCGGTGGCACATGCGACACTCGTGTTACATTACACTTGATAATGTTTCTTCTGTTTTTCACTTTGTGTCGATATCGATATCGACCCTTCTATCGTTCCTCTGTTGAAACATGGGTTTTCTCTCAGAATAAGAGGGTTAAGGCCGTAGTCTGCCATGCTGGCCAAGTGCGGGTTGGCAGACTTCACACACCTAAAAGAACACCTTTTTTTGAGGACTCAAGGTGTGCAGGTTTCCTCGCGAGGTTTTCACCGTAATAGCAAGTGATATTTAAACTTAAACCGCACATTTTCAAGAGATGCACGCCAGGGATTTGAACCCGATCTCCCGGAGTGAGAGGCGGAATTTCAAACCACTAGATCACTGCATATCAATTTATGTATCTTTATTAAAACACGTATGAAAATTATATTCTTAAAAGGGATCCGATCCTTGTAAGGAGATGTTCAAAGACAGCCCTTGTTGTGAAATTTAGACAATATTATAAGTGCCTTTTAACTAATAAGAGTAGAGTAACATAAAAAAAAAATAGGTAATATTAGTAAGAATTTTTAGTAAGTATCAAGTAAATATCTTGGAACAATAAATATCTTAGGAATTTCAAAAGTAAATATATTTTTAAAATACTAATAATACTTATAATAACTATACTAATACTAATAATAACCATTCGTTTAGCTATATTCCTTACAGAATCAACCTGACGAAAATGGCTGTTCACATTTTGTGATATCAAATACTATGTAGACTAAGCTAATATAGACTTCATGCTATCTAAAACCACTTCTTAAATGAAAATTTGGGATAAAATAATGGATACTGGTTAACTTGTTACAATTTGAAATATCGCAACGTACCTGGGGGTCATTAATAATTTGAAAAAAAATGTACACTTGAACACTTTTATTTATTTTTCATTAATCAGATAAATCGTCAATATTCAACAATGCACTGGTTTTAACGTAGTAGTCGAGATAATTTATCAATGTAATTTGCTCTTACCAATGATGAAATGATCAAATTGATCAATGATCAATGATAAAACGTAAGTTCACGCCTGTAATTCTCGAAGAGGTAGGCAGAGGAACGCAGAACATTCCCACGTTTCACCGGTTACGTTTACGTCCCACTATGGACTAGGTGGTGAGCCTATTGCCATGCATCGGGCACATATCCAGACTCCGGACCACTACTAGAAAATCTAAATTAGATAATTGTTTTGCTTTTTTTTTGTAAATTTATTTTTTCACAC
Organism: Mysoria sejanus stolli; assembly: GCA_018245835.1. NCBI lineage: Eukaryota > Metazoa > Arthropoda > Insecta > Lepidoptera > Hesperiidae > Mysarbia > Mysarbia sejanus. The sequence continues at coordinate 2,867 of DWEJ01002939.1, read as the reverse complement.
AATAATACACGCTAAGAAATTAACATATCCAATGCGTAATATCTCAGTTAACCAAGTTGCAGAAACATGGAATTAAACCTTAGTGAATAGTTAGTAGTTTCAATAGAACAATTATTCAAATATTTAAAACATTTTTAAAAATAATAATAACTGTAATCTGCTTATAAAGTAGTTTTTCAATGTTCGTGTATTCTGCCCGCTCTCACTGCACTTCTTATTTTATTACTACAACACCTCACTCTATTTTACTTCGTAGTAAATATGGATTACAATATTTGTTTACACTCATAAACTTTCATATTTCTTATCTTTTCCACAAACACTTTGTATCCCTATTTTGGGTTGCGTAGAAGAAATAGCTATTAAGCGATAAGGCCGCCAATTGTTTGTGTTTATTGAGCCTTTGTTTGTTTTTATACAATTTCTTTTGTGGCGTAAGAGTTTTCTATCTATCTATTTTCGTACGCATTATTTTTGTAAATTTCTCTACACCATACATATTCTTGCATACACCTTTATCTATGTCAAGGTCCGTATCATATATAGAGTCCTATATCTCTTTTCAGTCTTAATGTATATGATGTCTACATTCTATTCCAGATTGGGACGTAAGCGTAACAGGTGAAACTGGCAATGTAATGCACTCCTGATACTGACACTGACAGTCACTGCGGGGATTACAGGCGTGAAGTTACAGTATAATTGTCTAGATACAATCTAATTTAATTAATTTCAAAAATAGTCTTTCATTTAGATCTTCGCCGAACTGCTTATAATTATAAAATTATGATATTGAATTAATTATTTTTTCCATTGATATTCTCAACTTTACCTGCTGCTAATGAATATTTAAGTTTGGATATAACAAAAACAGCTGTTTTATTTTTGTCACAATTGTAAGATTAGATTGTTTTGATATATTATAGCTAATGCCATTGAAAAAGTGATGGCTAAGCGGCTTATATTTAACGCGCAACTTTTAAGAGAGGCTGATTTTTTAACTCTATACGGTCACTGATTATAAGTACTGAAGGAAAATTTTAAATTTCTACATGACGTCCTTTTAAAGCGTATGAACTTTTGATGTGGAAAGATGGTAAAAGAGTTAAGCTAGCGCTTGCGTGTATCATGGTAGAGTGAAGAGAATCATTCATTCGCGAGTGAACAACGGGCTGGGAGCTTGGTGCCGACACCACTTTTGATGTCTACTATACTTATCCGATTTGTACGAGTACCTGTGTTATCAAGCGTAGCGGAAAATCCTTTCGACTATAAACGCTTAGACGACACGCTCAGTGATACGGTACGATTTGTAGGTATATGTTGATATACTGCATTATAATGTTATATAAACACAAACACACGACAACTGTTCAATACACTGTCATCTGATCTTAAATCTGTCAGATCCTGCGCTACGGTAAATATGCTGTTTATATATTAAACACATATTCATTTTCGTTGCCGAGCAGCAACCTACCAGTTACAAGGAATGTTTGAAGCAAAAAACACAACACGAAATGGAAGCAATCAAAATACAAATTCGTTTTGAATACAGTAATAACTGAGCTCTTTGTAACCGAGCAGATAAACTGATTAGCTGACTCCGGTTTTGTTGCGCAGTTAATTCTATCACAGAGAGAAAGAGACAAATATAGAGTTTTATGAAATTACGCTATGAGATATGTTCAGTGACAGTTACAGATATATATATGTGATTCGACTAAGGGGCTATTTTTCTATAATTAACTTAAGGAAACAAGGACTATAATAAACGACGCGATTTTCTCAACTTGCGAATTGTAATAATTGTCGATGAAGTTTTATCAATATATTAACATCGCTACGTTTCAAAATTCACACCCTACAGAATATTATGTAGAAGGCGTGAAATTTCCTCTCAAATGTATGATTTGCTTCACCGTCATTTACTGACATTTAATTTTAACACGCACACAGATTTGTCAAATTAGAGAGAGATGTGAATCACAGTATGGAAGCTATCGACAGAATGGACGGCTGACACCTAAACCACAAAGTAATCCATTTGTTATCACTTCATTTGTAATTAGAAATTATTGCCTGAGAGAATCGTAATAATAACATCACAGTGACTGTGTCTTTGGTAGTGTTGGTTGCAAGCGTGGTGTGACTGCTGATCCAGAGATTCTAGGTTTGAATCTAGAGTCGTGCACTAATGGATTTTTTTGACTTAGATTTTCAAGTAGTGGCTCGGTGTCTGGATATATGGCGAATGTATCACAATGGATTCGCCATATATTCCGTAATGGCACGTAAACGTAAATACGTTTACGTGCCATTATGCGTAATTACGGTGCCTTAGTGATTACGCGACGTTACCATTAGAAACATACGTACAAAATGTACTAATTTTCATGTTATTTTTTCCTAGAAATCACTTCGGTAAGTGTACAAGGATCCCATTTAACCAGTACTAATATTATAATAATGTTCATAGATATACCAACACAATTATGTCCCAACAGTATAACACTAATCAAACACGTGACGTGTGAGCAAGCTGGTTCCATCGCATTAATTATCCAATTAAACGCTCGTTAATGTTTACTCTATTTTAACCTACATCACTCTTAGGGATACATTGGCGTAGAGCCGGTTTTGTGGCGAGCGATGGCGCCGCGTTCTTGAAATTGTAGCTTAGAATAATTATATTATGACTAGATGTACTCGCGGCTTCGCACGCGTGGAAATCAATGTGTCACAGAGTTTTTCCCACGTAAATACCGACCTCGTGGGAATTCTAGGATTAAAAGTAGCTTATATGTTGCTCCACAGAGAAAAGAAAAAAATCAAATACCTAGACAAAAAAGATGAGCAGGCGAGCT
>DWEJ01002938.1:0-10925 GCA_018245835.1 Mysoria sejanus stolli | reverse complement strand
TACATATATACATACATACATACATATCTTCACACATATTTTTCTTCTTCATATTTTTGTATAGATACAGTTTTATACTTAAATTAGGAACAGATATTCCGGTTAATCGCATAAATATATGTCTCTGATGTTTGGTTTACATAGCACTTGCATAACCACTCCATAACATCCTCAATCGCCTAAGGGATCACACTATCGCCTTAATAGAAGCACTACCGTCTTTCGTATCACGTAGCTGACTTTTTTCATTTCAAAATTATATGAATTGGTTTAATTGTATAATTGGTTTAATTGGTATCATAAAAAGTTGAATCTCACGATTTTATGTAACAATGTTTTATTTACTGCACAATACGTCCATGATTGATATAGTAAATATACATACACACATATTTTCACGCCGGGTCCCTCAAGGGGTAGGAATAGAGCACTGAGTATATATTGTTAATAACTAAATACTTATGTAGTAAATATAATTGTTTTTAAGTTTAAAGTAAGAAATAAATTAATTTGCTGCGCAGGGACTCAATGTGTAAATCTTTACGTGTAACCAGATGTACGAGTAAACAGGAACAAAAATTTTAAATATCAAATTACCTTCTGTTTGGGTACAAATCGTATTGAGAACTACTATGCTCTTTTGATTTAATTAAGTATCTATAATGTTAATGTACGCTCAGGCCCCACCGACACGATAATCGCCATTTTAATTGTATTTAAATGGCGTAAAACTTTTCTGTAATACAAATATCAATACTGTAACAGGAATACTGTAATACGAGCACTAATACTTGCAGTAATCAAGTGGGCGTTTACGAGTAAATAAATGAACTGTTATGGAATTTCTGTTCGACTATATGGCCATGTGCGACTAAACAACGAGGAGAGCCGGCGTGAGAAATAATTATTTAGCCAACTTCTAAGCGTATTAATTGCTACGAAATTCATTAAGAAAGTGTATAATACTCGTACATCACTGTACATATAATTCTCAGGCTTAACTTTACATGTGTGTTGAGAAAATGCTAACATTAATTTATACATTCGTCTAAATGTATATTAGAAATTTATTTTAGCAGCAATTTTTATTTTAGCAGTGTGGTGCATAAGAGCTGTAGCTCAAGTTTTTAAATAAATTGTATACTAAATGTGTTAAAATTTGTTCCTAATCGATTATGTCAAAAAGACCAGTTGGTCACTAACATATTCAGCTAAAGCTGTATAAAACAGCGAAGGTCTTCGGACTCATAAGCAGAAATTGCTACCGAAACTTCATTATTAATATTTGGAATGAAGCTGTACCGCGGCGTGTCTAATATTAAGTTTTGTGTTACCGCGTAATACCATTTCAACTTTCTTATAACGTTCCAAAGTCCCAAGTTTTAATTAAAGTAGCTTGCAGTATTTAACATTGCAGGCGGGCGGCGCGACAGTAGCGCCACTGAGCCAGTGGTGTGCGAGAGGCTGAAAGTAAGTGCTGACAGAGTAGCTATTCATTTTGCGCAGTGGTACCGTCACTGGCTCGGTTGACAAAACTTTACAAAGAGTCCCATTAAATAGTTAGAAAACATATACATCTATTCTGTCATGACGTTCCTTTGACAGCTGTACTGTAAACTGACTTATAAGTCACCTGTAACTTTAGTCGAAACTTATTAGTTTCGACTAAAGTTACAGGTGCAGGTGAGTAGGAGGTTAACAAAACGCGTAATATCTAATTCAATTATGACGTTGTCTTATTTTGATGTAATAAGATACTGAACAGGCATTTTACATAATTGACAACTTATGAAATATACAACATTTTATACATATTTAACGAATTGACAAACAGAACAACTACAGTCGTGATGGCAAGTGGTTTACAACCTTATAGGAGTTATTTACATTACCTGGTGTCAACAGAAGAGTTGGAAACACACATAAATAAACCAGGAAACCCTTGTTTCAATGTTAGTCAAAGAAGGAAGTCGCTAGTCCCCGGAGATGGAACATCGATAGGATCTTGAGACGCTCAGCGACGCTCGGAGACGCAGGGACTGCTAAATCCATCCCATTATCTGAGACTAAACATCGGATAAGCATTTGAATATTGAACGTAAACAGTAGCAAACAGTCCCGAGCTTTGGTGCAGACTTTGTGAGACATTTTCTACAAATACATTTGATCGGATACATCGAAACCTGAACAGAAAGTTTGAATGATATTGATCTGATAATAAAACATGAGACGAATAAAAATATAATAATAATATCTTTGGACAACTGTTAATGGTTAACTGAGCTTTAACTCAGCAGAGTTCATTTATCGCGACCAAACACCTAATGCTGATTTTTAAGGCACACACACACAAGCACGCGCGCGCACGCACACGCACACGCACACGCACACGGACACGCACACGCACACGCACACGGACACGCACACGGACACGCACACGGACACGCACACGCACACACACACTCACACATACATGTTTTCATTACACTAATAAATACTTCTGCTCGTAATGCCGATACTTTTTGTGTATGAATTAAACGGTACAAAAATTAATTGTAAGAAACGGTAACGTCACGCCCATAATACTTTAAGAAGTACGCAGAGTAGTATAGTACACTCCTCTTTTTATCGAGGAGTACGTTTCACAATGGTGGGAGAGCCTTTTGCCATACACCGGCCATAAATCCAGACTGCAAGCTAATACAAGAAATTATGCCTTAGAAAAATCTCATAGTCATAGGTCAGGCAGACCTCAGATTTGAACCAGGAACCTCTGGATAAACATTCGAGCTTGCAACCACTCGACCAACGAGACAATTAATTAATATACATATTTTGGATTACAAAGCAGATAACACGATGTATGATAAAAATATGATAAAAATCCTGCAAAACTTTTATTTGCCATAATTAATATACACTGCTTGTATTTTACACGGAGCTGTTCGTTAATTATTAGTAAGCAAATATAATATTGCTTGGGTGTCATCGAATTCTTTAATTAGTGTGATTGTAATTGCAATGGTTTTAATTAGGAAAAAATAAATAAATGTAATAATGCATAATGACACATATTCGGGTAAACTCCTTAGTGAGATTAGAGCTTCAAAATTAGTGTGATGGAGCAAATGAATACAATATTCCACAGCGATACTGCGCCGACCGAGATACGATTGTCATAACGGATCGCAGTGAGACGTAATGAGTGTTAACGGCACGGTTGGCTCTGAATTGCGTTTTTACGAGCACACGTGGAGGTTGTAGCTATCGTCTCGGCATATCTGTGCGGAGATACCACTTCACGAGATTGGTTTCGGAACGAGTCTGCCTCTAAGCTTTCAGGGCTTGCAAGGACGAAAACGTTGCCTTGTTAAATTTTACATTGTACGCTTTGAAACGATTTTTATCATGATGTTTTGTACTTAATATTCCCTGTGTGTAGTTAATTAAAACAACAACATTGACATATTATGTTTAATCTTTCTATGTTCTTACAGTGTCCAAAAGGCATGTGAATCAGGGTACACAGTTAAATGGGGTGTGCACGAAACAATTTACTCGGCTCATTTGTGAGGGTAGCCATTCAAGGAGTCCTCTGTTATAAATGATACGTAAATATACAATGATAAATACATACTATGTTTTTACTGTAATAAAATTGGTCACATTACACACACCTTAGCAGTTTAAAGCTTAAACTACATGACTTAAATTACATGACTATCCCTATTAAACGACCAGATGATTTTGAATTAAGGAGTACCTACTCTAAGACTGCTTTGTCGGTGTTGGTGCGTGGTTGCGAGCGCGATGGTCGATCGAGCGGTCCTGGTTTCATTTCTAGGGTCGGATATTATTGATATTTCTAGTTTGAATTTCTAGTAGTGGCTCGGAACTAAAATTAGTATCCGGTGTATGGAAATCGGCTCATCTCCTATTCCATTGTGGAATGTAAACATATCTGGTGAAACATGGGAGTATATTACACTACACTATGCCTACCACTTGGTGGATAACAAGCGTGATGTTACATTTCAATTCCGAAAGATGTTCGGACAGTAATCGGTAAAAATTATAACGTAGTGATAACAGTAATATAGATGGTTGCTTGTATGAGTATGTGTATATCCTTTGGATGTAGCGCAGAAAATAATAGTGAATATTTTCCAGCTTCTGAAGCAACGAAGTAGTAATTGGTACGCTATTTGCACTTTTAATACATTTAGTTACACCAGTATATTATGAAGAGCATCTCTGAATACGGTGTGATCAAGGAATAATTTGAAACATTTTGTTTCGTTTAAGGCTTAGGTTATAAAGACGTTAATATTTAAATAAGACTAAGAAACTTGTATGAGAACAATGATTTATTATATAAAGTTGAGTTAAAGCACTCATTCGCCCTTTACATAAGTGAAGTTGAACATGTACCCATCCAACGCTCTTTTGCATGCAGTAGTGAATAACGCGTGTAAATTCAGTAAACTATTTTGATTTTTAATGAGTATACATTTTCTGTATGTGTTAGTATTTCATTATAAAGTTGTAGTCTCTCATACGTCATTATGTTTTTATTATTATGTGTATATACCTTGGGAAGAAGAAAACTTCCTTTTACGGTTGCTGCCTTTATTGGTCGGTTATACTTTCGTAAAATTTGTTATGTGTGATAGTGCATTGCTGCACTATATTGAGAAAATAATTCCACACCCTCTTGACTGCCTCGTTGGTCGTGTGGTTGCAAGTGCGACTGCAGATCGGGTGGTCCTGGGTTCGATTCCCGGGTCGAATACTACAAAAGAATTTTTCTAATTTAGAAGTTTTCTAAGAAATTTTCTAGGAAATTTTTTAGAAGGTCTAAATTAATATTAAAAATTCTAGTAGTGGTTCGGAGTCTGGCAATGTGCCCGATGCATGGCAATAGGCTCACTACCTATTCCATAGTGGAACTTAAACGTAGCCGGTGATACGTGGGAATGTTCTGCATTCCTCTGCCTACCTCTTCGGGGATTACAGGCCTGAAGATAAAAAAAAAAGTGATATTCCAGAATGTTGACATAATTATTATAAGACTATACTTGATCTAAAGGTGTGGTATGTACAACAAATTAAAGAGTATGTAGTTTGATTGTTGTGAGCGATAGTGATATATAGAATATATGTTACGACAGACATATGTGTGAAGATTGAGTGATGTGAGTGTGATTAGGTTCGGTTTATATGTGTTAAGATTATTAACAAATATGTATACAGAGTAACAGTTAAAATATACAATAAATTTTGCACTGTCAGCATAGTTGTACAGCTATGCTGACATTAGGACTTGCTTGTACAGTAATAGTTTCTTGTGTATTGATAATTGTGAAGATCTACCTGAGAGCCAGTACATAGTCTTGTAACGTAGACCTAAGTTTTCCCGTTTCTTCTTGAGGCGAGCCTTCCAGCGCAGCTTACGTCGTCGTCGTCGGTTACGTCCCACTATGGAATAGGTGGTGAGGCTATTGCCATCCATCGGGCACATATTGAGATTCCGAAAACGTATGCGGTGAGACGTGGGAGTGTTCTGCATTCCTCTGCCTACCTCTCTGGGGATTACAGGCGTGAAGAAAAAGGAAAATTTATATATATGTTATACAATTATATATAACGCAATGATTGAACAAAATCTGCAAATATCATGTTTCTCCCAACTAGAATTCAACTTTATTTGAAATATAAGTATTATGTTTGACATAAATTGTAGTTTTATTTTTTTAGTAGTGTATGAATTAAATAATAATAGACCGTTCTACATTCAGAGCACATCGTTAAGCTAACAGTGATAACAGACGGGCCACTCAATTAGCATCATGCGTATATCTATCTATACGTATATATTTGAGATCTGTTTAATAAAATTGTTGAGTTTCGCAAATCTGTTATAATTATGTCGGAAGTTTTGATCGACTAGTTGATAAGATTATCGTAATACATAGTTTGCATAAAAACGTTGGAAATGTAACTAAGGTTTTTTACAAAACTCAAGATGTCCTGACGAGGTATGAATTATTGATCGGTTATTGTACTTAAGTATCTCAAGTTATTAAAATGAAACAAAGTCATTTTATTGAAAACGTTTAAATTAATCATACTACAATTCGTGGAATATAAAAAAATCAAAAATATTTATTACAAAACATGTAGTTATAAATTAATTTTGTTCCGTTTATTAAGAATATTTATATAATTATTATCTATGTCTGGGGCCATCCTAGTAGGCAATGCCAGTGCCAGGAAGCTTCGTTCTCCCATATCGCGTCCCAACTTTATCTTTGTTAGTTTTCTTAGTTGGTATATATAACCCAGGTAAATAAATTTATATGAATCTTCTCGCTTGCATACGTATGGACGTGCACGTACGCGTGCAAGCGAAAGACTGTATGTGTTCTTGTGAGTTGTGTGTTTGTGTGCATGTACACGTGTGAGCGCGTAAAAAAAGAGATCCTGGGTTCAATTCCCGGGTTGGGCACTATAGAATATTATAATTTAGATTGTATAGTAGTGGCTCCGAATCTAAATTTGTGCCCGGTGTATGGCAACAGCCTGACCACCTATTCCACAGTGGGACGTAAACGTGAGGTGCAACGTGGGAGTGTACTACACCACCTCTTCGCGGATAACAGGAGTGATGTTACGTGTATGCGTGTGTATGTATATATCAATGTTAAAATTTTATACAGTCATTTAATGTACGTTAAAAATACACCAAGTAAACTACCCTGTGGCATACCAAAGGTGACATTTAACTCGTCAGTTACATAATGCCGTGTTTTTATTTGTTGACGGTGCCCATATAAATAGCTTTTAAAAAGGTTAAGGGTAGACAGATTTAGTCAAGCTATGAATTAGATACCTAAAAGTTCGAGTTTAGTTAGGGAATTTATTTATCGTGAGTTAATTACTTTTTAAATAGATTAGAGTACAGAAATTGACTTGCAGTTGTTGAGCTCATCTAATCTCTACTTTTTCCAGTCTTATACACAGGAGTAACGATTGACTTTTTTAAGTGGGTCAGGGAATATAGCGATTGTAATGCACACATTTGCTAATTAACTAATTATAGCTCCTACGGAAGTATATTTTTAGCCGGTTTGAGAAACACTGGGGGCAAATATGTTAACACTTGTATGCCGTTGTGATAACGTGATACCTGTCAATCGCTGGGTCGCTGTAATATAGCTTTGTGTATGCAAATGTATATAGTGCACGGAGTGCCGAATATCTCTATGCTAACAGACCTTCTGCCGCGCTTCGTCTATTGTCAACAGTCTCTTCGCACATGAACGCCAAGACGCCGAGTATAGACCAGTTGTTCATCGAAGTTTATGTATATTAAGTGGAAGGTGAACATTAGCCAACGTAGGGCCGACAACACACAGCCGATCCCCTTGCAGTGCAACAAGTACTCATACGCCAAGTGCCCGCCAGTTACTGCGCTGAAGTCAGCCTTCAACTTTAATGTATCATAATTAACATGTTTATTTTGTAAATTACTTATTCACCGAGACATAAGCTATACTAACACAACACATTATCGCCAAAATGTCCAAACCACCTCAAAACTTACGCCACACCTCATCCGCCTGAACCTCAAAACTTACATATCTAATACGTAAGAATGACAGAAAGTGTGAGTTGGGGCGCCGTATGAATACATTCCCAGACTCCGTGCCGGGATACAGGGCCCTTAAGAGGCCACTAAGCGCAGCGCTGGCAGGGTGCAGCGCCGTCCGCCTGAGTACAGTAAAAGATCCCAATAAAGGTTTCACTCTGTTAATGCAGCTTAAGTTTCGCCAATTATAGAGGCCGCTCTACAATTTTGTCCATGAATGAAACTTCTTTATCTTTTATATAACCATTTGAACTGTTGTGAGTTAGCCGATTCCGGCGTCGAATAATAATTCGCGGTATAACACGCACACAAGCCAATGCTAGATAAAATACATAACAACGTATATAAAATTATGATAATGTGCTATTTAGATGTTGAATCTGGACCAATTAAGTATGGGAGTATGCATCATTGATAAACACAAAAGTCGTATTTTACCATATTGTTGATAATGTCCTTGTTTTATGAAAATATATCATGCATTATATACGTATATGTGCGGACGTGTTTACTAGCCGGTTTACGCGCCAAGCACGGATAGGTCAAACTTACGTAGTCGAGTTGACAGTCAGTTTGCTGGGCGGTTCTCAAAGTGTATCGCTCGGGAAGCCGTTCACTTCCTCACTAACTATGTATTATATTTATGAATATTATGTTCACAAAGAGTGCAGAGGGAAATATATATGAAAATAATGTGACAGTTTACTTTCAAAGGCGTGAATAAATAATATCTCCACAAGTAATTGATGGCGGTCCAGTATTGGTCCTCATGCATCCCAATACTCCTGTATCTATCGCCAGGCCCTCACTTTGGTGTGCTCCAGGTCGAAGCGTGTGGACTAACACTTTACTTTGTATTTGAAATTGGTTACGGACGTGTGGCTTAGTTCGCAGAGGTTCATAAGAGTTGAAGTGAACTTGAACAAGTTTCATATATATTATATAATGTACAATGTAACATCGTAACATCACGCCTGTAATCTTCGCAGACGTATGCAGAGGAATGTAGAACACTCCCACATTTCACAAGTTACGTTTACATCCCTTTATGGAATAGGTAGCAAGCCTATTTTCATGAATTGGGCACATTTCCAGACTAGAAAATCTAAATTACAAAAATCTAATAGTGTAATTTAAAATGTAATTTGTTTTATTTTTAATAGTGTCCGACCCGGGTTCGATCCCAGGACCCAATGGGCAGTCGCGCTTACTAGTAACAAGACCAAGAAATGTATAGTATATAATAATATATTAAAATGTAATTGAAGTTGGGGATAATTTTTTTCAGTATTTTCACTATTCAGTGTTTCATAGTTCTCTGTTTTGTCGCGACGATTATTCGAGCACTTTTCGATCTACAGCTATACGTAATTCAAATATTATTGAATATGTTTACAGCATGAGGAATTTAATCACAATTAGCGTACAGGTAATATACTCGTTCAAGCCATATTAACACATTGGGACCTGTTTACCTATTAGCATCGTAACATCGCTGCGCCAAATTGTAATGAGCGGCAAGATTGAGAAACTTAGCTGATGAATAGTTAATATCAAACTACACATTATAAATGAGAGGAACTGGACAGCAGAAGCACTCTATAAAATTAGATGAAAAAAAAGGTATAAATAGGAACTGATCTTGGAAGCTGCACATTCAGGCCGTTAAGCTCGGAGACAATGACAGACATGCGCGCGCTACTGGTACGTCGCCGGACACGGCGTGGGCCCGCGTTCATGTATTATAAAAATTACTTAGCTGTGTTCGGACACATCTAGAACGTAACCTAACATGACATAAATTCAATTAACCATGACAATAATACAGTATTATTTTTAAACTATTAAAAAAAAATTATACTTAATAATGTACCTAGTATTTTTTTAAAACAAAAAATATAGAAAGGAAGTATTTTAATTAATTGGTTTCTCTTCCAGGTGCTGCTGTGCATCACGGCAGCTCTAGCAGCTGAAACCACACCGTGAGTCTTGTTCATGAATAATACCTACTGATACTTCAACTACAATCTTTGAAATATGAAATTACTTTTTTTTTATCTTCACGCCTGTAATCCCCTACGAGGTAGGCAGAGGAATGCAGAACACTCCCACGTCTCACCGCATACGTTTTTACGTCCCACCATGGAATAGGTGGTGAGCCTATCGCATCTATTGGGCACATATCCAAACTCCGAACCACCACTAGAATTTTAATTTAATTTTAGATTTTCTAGAAATTTTTTCTAGAAAATTTTCTAGTAATTTTCTAAATCAAAAAATTTCTAAATTAGAAAATTTTTTAAATTAGAAAAATTCTTTTGTAGTGTTTGACCCGGAAATTGAACCCAGGACCTCCCGATCGGCAGTCGCACTTGAACAACCAACACGACCAACGAGGCAGTCATTTACGTACTTGAGCCAGAAAAGTAATAAATTGATATGTAGGTAAATGATTTCCAATTGAATGTCAAAGCCAGATGGTAGACACGTTTAATAAATGTCAATCGATTACGAAGGCTTAATCCGCTTTTGAAAGTTCGACGTTGCTTTTGCGAAAGTTTAAAGTTATCTTTGGTTTGAGCTGTTCTTGACTTATCTGTCTGTCATTGTTCTCTAAAGATTAACAAAAGCCCTGTCAAAGTTTAAAGCACGTCTACGTTGCGAACTCAAATGAAATGATTCTTTATTTTCAGCTGCGACACCCGGTAGAACTCGGATACGAACAAATATATGTATTATCTATGTACATAACACAAATTTTATTTACTGGCCCGTAAATATAAAATTTGTGGAATACTAAAAAGCGTGTTAAGTCTGTAACGATAGAGATTCGTCTTCGATGTTTTCTGCCCACCCTGTATAAAACCTGACATAAGGGTATAAGTATATTAATAATGATAATGGTATCTCCAAAAAGATTACAATCACTTCCATATACTTTCCAGGTTCCCTTATACAAAGCATACAGAGTACAGGTACATCTAGCACAGCGGGAATTCGTACAATGCACACGCCTTCTAAAACGTAATAACTCCAAAGCATGCACGGTTTTCAGGATATTTTCAGTGAGTTATGTTTACTCGTATGTTGACTGCCTCGTTGGTCGTGTTAGTTGCAAGTGTGACAGCCAAATGGGAGGTCCCGGATTAGGGTTCGAACACTACAAAAATTTCTCATTTGGATTTTCTCTGGATATATGCCCGATGCATGGCAATAGGCTCACCACCTATTCCATAGTGGGACGTAAACGTAACTGGTGAAACGTGGGAGTGTT
>DWEJ01002937.1:0-10928 GCA_018245835.1 Mysoria sejanus stolli | reverse complement strand
AGAATATATTCCAGCTTGTCAGTTGAAAAAAATGTGGTGGCAGAGTACACCTTTAGACACATGAGGTGACATTTTTATAAAATTTAAGTCAATGTTAAGTTACAGATACAGTTACAGAAGTGGGGTATTTGGGTGCTACAGTCCATTGGTTAAGTCATCAGAGCAAAGCGTGTGGCGACGAGGTCGCCGGTTCAAACTGTTTACTTTCAAACTTTCATGATCACAATGAAGTATTACTTTTGACAGGTTATTTCTTTAAAGCTTTTTTCAATTGTTACATTTGAACGTGGACAACATAATTTTGAAATAAACATATGTAGGTCTAAAATGTTTCGATAAAATTTTAATGTGCGAGATTAAGTTGTACGTTTGCGAATTCGTAATTGGTAACAATTTAGGAAACAGAGGTATAAACCTTAAATGAAGGGCGTCCGCACACTCAAACTTTCACTAAACGTTTAGGAAAATTCGAATAACCGGTCGAGACAACATAATATTTGTTAAAAAAATAACCAATAACTTTATGCAAGAGTCTCGTCAACATCACGAAACAACTTTTTTCTACAGCAGTATGGATACGGCGCTGAAATGAAATGAACTAGCGCAAAATACTCACTTCCATGTTATGTTTCCCCAGCGGCCCTCGGCGTGTTGTTGTAGAAATCCGTCACAGGTGTGTTAAGAACGAACTTTCTTTTAAAGAATTTTGAACTTGCCACTGTACACACGGAACTGGTTTATTATGAGAATCGGCAACGCTACACACGTATAACTACTTCGACTGTCGGTCGAAGACTGGCGTTTTGTAGTTCATAAAAAAAGAAACTTTCTCGGCTACATTCATTTCAACCTGTATTGGAACTAAAGTTATTTAACTGTTGTCTCAGGCTTTTAGCAAGACTATTTATCTGACGACGGTCAACAAAAACAGTACAGTAATTAATAAGCACTTAAGAATTAGGTTCGAAACGCTAATAGAGATTAATGCGGTTATCAATGAGTGTTTGTTTTAAAAAGATGTACTTTTTGTCAATCAATATTTTGTTGAATATTTGTTTTAATGTTAAATCAGGGCATAAATTTAATAAAATTAGGGCATGTATCGAAATAAAGAGTAACAAAACATCGCCCCTGTATTCCCCGAAGTGATAGACAGAGGAGTGTAGTACACGCCCACGTTTTACCAGTTACGTATACATCCCACTATTGAACAAGTGGTGAATCTATTGCCGTACACCGGCGCAATCCACACTCCGAGCAACTTTCAATAAATTATTAAATTATATTATGTACGAAAAAATTGATATTTCTGGTGTAACTGAAGTAATTATTCCTATTATAACATATTCCCCAATTATTTATTTTCCTTAAAATAGGTTATATTTTTTACTTCCATCTATAACTTTTAACTTCCACCTGAAAAAAGATTTATGAAAAATTGTCGAAAATTAAATTAATGAAGAAAAAAGTATTTTCACTGTTTACATTTCATGATTGTGAAACCAATATGCTGAGATTGTTTGTGAATTCTCCAGTTTAAAGGAAATCGCAGAAAATGCCTTTGTCCGCTCAATCAAAACATACGCTTCTGGGAATCAATGAGCCTTACATCTTAAAGCCCAAACAAACAGTTTTGTTTTGTATTATTTTAAGCATAACTCGATTAAAATTGCTCACTCTGTACCAAAAATGCTAATATCAAAATAATAACATGTACTTAGATGTTTAATTACGTAAACTTTATAAGATCATATAACCGCTCGTTAAAAGGAATGTAACAAAAAAATTTTAGCATGCTGTACGAAATGAAATGTTTAACTTTCACGCCTGAAATCCTCGTAGAGGTAGACAGTGGTACTCCCATCTTACACCACTTATGTTTACGTCCCACATTGAAATAGATTGGTTTTATTATATTTCATTTTCATTTATTTTATTTTATTGGTGAGGCTAATAACATACCTAGCACATTTCCAGACTCCGAGCCACTGCTAGATATTATTTCATGATCACATTTTAAACCTTAATAAACTACCTGTGTGATTAATGAAAATTAATTTAATACACCGAGAGTATTATGCATCCGTCTTAAAATGTATTGGGATTTGTATGTGATATATATTTTCTTTTGTATTAGCTTTGTATTTTGTTTTTTATTTAGCAATAGGCTCGCATGTGACTGCGATATGATCTGATATGCAGTAAAGGAGGTAGCAATGCTTGCATACAAAGTCCCTATTCACTCTTGTGTTAAATGAATCCAGATTGTACGAAGCGGAAAACAGACTCCGGCAGCGTATTCCATCTTTATAATCCGTTCGCAAGACAGAAGCGATCTTCCACTTTTAATGTAAATTGTACTCTGGTACGTCTTACTAACCTTCACGTTACCTAACGACAGTGGCTTAGACATAAGGCTATGTCAAGTCAGCAAAGGGTACTTTATTTGTAGCTTTGATCGATATATTTTAGCTTGGACTTTTATCTCTGCTTTCCGTTGCTTGACCAGTTGTTTTTTGCATCGAACAGCTGCCAGGTTGTGAGCTGTGGATCAGCCGTGCCACTGCAGAGGCTTATGTCCAGCAGTGGACAAAATAGGCTAATAATGAACAGTTGGAATATTTTACCTACGATTTCAAGTTTATGCTTGCATCGTTGTCGAAAAGCAGAAAAAATATTATTACGCTTGCTCATTTTTAAACAAGAGAATCAATGGCAAGAAAACCATTACCAATTTTAAACGAAATGACTAATATTCTGAGTATTAGAATACTTGGACATAAAATCTTCTGCTGACCTCAATCAGAATTAATAATTCACTTAACACTTCTCAAAATGACATTACAACTAAACAATTGATACCATTAATCAAAATGATATTAAGTCGTTATTTCCACTTCAATAAGGTCAAGGTTAAAGAACGCGAGCACATAATCCTGCGTTCAATTGATTTGATTGCAAATAAAACTTGTTTATAGTACTCGACTAACTTTTTGGTTGGGTGGTTACAACCGCGATTGTTGATGAAGTACTTGGGTCGATTCCCAGGTCGGGTATTAATAGGGTTTTCGAGTAGGAATTATTAGCTGTGGCTCGAAGTGTTACGTTCATGTTCGAAGTGTTAAGTGTTCGTACGAACATGTTACGTTCATAACTATCTACCCTACCATATGATTCAGTGAGGCTTTCTGGACGCAAAACGATAAATAAATAAAACACAAGAACCCAATAAATGTTTCTTTATTCCCACAAAACGATAACATACAGAGAGTAAGATGCAAAAATGGTTAAGATTACGTTTTACAAACATATGGCATAAGTAAGCATGATACAAAATTTTATGATTATTAATGAACTAATAAAATTAGGTTCAGCGACTGAAAAGAACTTTGTGTGGGTTGTAATCAGACACCAAACCCATCGGCAACAGAATACGAGTCAGATTAGTACATATGAGTGTCTGGACCGAAGCGCACTGTCTACACTAGGCAGCCAGTGCCATCTGGTGCTTTTATAGTACAAAACACTTCTTTCAAACTATGAAGATTACTTCCTGGCCAATGAGGGCCAACACTACACCTAACCAAATACAATGTCTGTCTAGAAAAGCCTACGTTCATATCAAGATAATTCGTTTATGAATCAACTTGGGATTGGTTTGGTCATGTCTTAGTGTGACAATGGGTGCATTTCACACCTTGCAGTGTTAAAAATGGTTGTGAAGCAAATAATGATGACCTTGTTTTAATATCGAACATTTTGATATATGAATAATGTTAGTTTGTATTATACTATATCTACGATATGATAACATTTCTGACCCCAATACAAGTACTGTACTGTACTGTTCGATTTTAATGAATAAATTAAATGAGCAAATTTACTTTTTTGTTTTAACATTTAAGAATGAAGAGCACACCGTGACGTGTTGTTGTGACTTTGATATGAATGTATTTATTTATTTATTTATTTTATTTTACAAAATCCACAGCTCTCTTTATTTCTACGCTTACATTTATCTAATTGTTGATCTGAAACAATGAAAGTCGCTGAACCCCGCGCAAGCGCAGTGCCGTAAACATTAGCGCTTCACCTGCTGCCACTCGTCGTTGGGATCGTTGCGCGCTGAAAAAAATACAGAAAATTATAAACGGCTTCATATTAACTACTTATCAACCCGTACCTTACTATCGTGATGTAAAATAAACTTTAATTGATGTTCAGGGGAAACTATCTAGCCTTCTGGACACGGCCAAACGAATGTTAGCAAGTTCATTTATTACAGTTTATAATGTTTCTTACACTGCCACAAATAAACATATCAACAGACCATGAATAACAATATAAAAACAGTCGAACTAGAATTTCTAAGAGTGGTTCGGAGTTTGTCTTGTGGCGTAAAGGTAATTAGTGAAACGGGGAGTGTACTACACTCCTATCTCCCTCGCAGTAAGTTCAAGTTCACACTGTCACTGTGCAACGTGCTAGGGATAGCAAGCGGCGAGACTCACGGCGCTCGTCGCGACGCGGCGGCGGCGCGCGGCGGTCGTCGCGCTCATCGCGACGCGGCCCGTCCCTGCAGGTTTGAAAGCATGTATTCAGCATGTATACACGCTGATTCTTACCTAAGTGATTAATAATCACTAAGTTGTACATTACACAAGTACACTTTTAAGACCACTCACCGATCATCCCTTTTAGGCGGGTCTCTATCGTCCCTCCTAGGTGGGTAGCGGTCCCGCTCGCGCTCTCTGAAGCCACCGTCGCGATCGCGAGGGCCATCACGGTCACGCAGCCCGTCCCGATCGCGGGGTCCGTCGCGATCACGCAAACCGTCACGATCGCGGGGCCCGTCGCGGTCACGTGGACCGTCACGATCGCGCGGCCCGTCACGATCGCGGAGCCCGTCACGCTCGCGAGGCCCGTCGCGGTCACGGGGCCCATCGCGATATCGCACGTCGCGAGGCGGTGCGTCCTTCGATCGCCAGGTGGAAGAGCGATCCTAAAATATAAACAAAGCATTTTAAACTTTTGGTAACTCGATAACGTGATTGCATCGAAGATAAATGTAACAGGATGTTTATGGAGTCTTGGCAAAATTTGACGTACTTCTAAGAATTTGTCATAAATGAATCATTTTAATTGCTTAATTTTTCTTTTTATCATAGATATAGCAAATCTTGAAGACAAAAGTTTTCAATGAATGGATCCTGCCCTAAGTCATGATCATAGCTCAAAGGATTAGCAAACTGAAGTGGCCGTGGAGCCTATTGGCATATACGGGGAACAAATTCAAGTTCCGAGTTATTGCTATAAGTTTTAATTTTATAATTTTTTATTTCTAAGTTAGAAATATCTAGTAACACCCGACGAAGGGATTTGAATCTAGGATCTTTTGATCGGTATTAGCGCTTGTAACCACTCGACCAACGAGGCAGTATTATCATTAGCCTATTGTAGTCCACAGCTGGACATAAGGCTCCCCTGAGGGGTTATGCCATAACCCACACGTTGGGCATGCGGGTCGAGGATAGCGGAGCAGAGCCTTTCACACTGCCTACGCTGCTGCCCTTAGGCTCACCGTGGCGGGCGGGTCGGCGGGCGCGCGCCGCCAGCTGGCGCCGTCCGAGCCGCTGGAGCGCCCGGCGTAGCGCGGCCTGCACACAGTACACGTACATTATGCATACAGAGAAGTATTTATATAAGTATCAGCACCCCGGTTACCAAAGTCCTCTTGATGCTTGCTTTGGAATTAGGTGGCCATGTGAAGACGTCCCAGAATTTTCCCAAGATGTCTCACTATTATTATTATGTATCATACATCTACAGTCGCACAGTTAGCATAGGGTAGAGATTTGTTGAGGTATAAACTATAAACTTGAACTTAAAATTTATTGCCGTAAGGTCGAAACACAAACACTACTGGGCCATTTGTACACATACATGTTAAATGTTACCTGTCTCTGTCATTGTCTCTGTCGCGATCCGGCTCTCGGTTCACGGACCGCCAGCCGCCAGTGTCCTCTCTGGGACGGTCGTCTCTAGCTCCGAAGCGGTCGTCACGCGCACGGTCATCACGCGCACGATCGTCCCGGGGACGGTCATCACGCGCGCGATCGTCCCGGGGACGGTCATCACGCGCGCGATCGTCCCGGGGACGTTCGTCACGCGCGCGGTCGTCCCGGGGACGTTCGTCACGCGGGCGATCGTCCCGGGGACGGTCGTCACGCGGGCGATCGTCCCGGGCACGGTCATCACGGGGCCGGTCGTCACGTGGGCGATCATCGCGCGGTCGCTCGTCACGCCTATTCATATATAACTAATTAGATATTGTAACAAATACTGTTTGGCACCATCTTCATTTTTTTTCAGTCATCTTTCGTTGTACACAGAGCCAAAAAGTAAGTGTTGTATAATTTATTTGCTAAGTAGTCTACTTAATGAACATCAAAAAATGCATAGAAAAATTTATAAAAATTCAATTTCTATCACTCACACAATCGAGAAAGGGTTGCGTGCCCTTTCTCGCAACTACGTCACTATAGCGAGGTGCCAAGTTAAAATATGCGAGTTATATGTCGGGCGTACTCACCGTTCGTCGCGCGCGGGCTCGCGGAGCCGGGCTGCGGGACATCAGTTAAATTTAAATAAAATAATTTAATGGGTACATAATATGTTCGAAGTATTTCAGTATTACCAAAGTAAGATGTAACGTAAAAAGAAACGAACAGAGAACTGCACTAATTTTTTAGTCTAAAAATTCAGTAGATGTACTCACTGGGCCTCCACGGCTCCTTCTTGTCGGCCGGCTCCTTCTCCTTAGCGCGCCAGGAGGCGAGCGCGGAGGCCTTCTGCTCCTCGAGGCGGCGCGCCACCTCGGCCTCCTTGGCGCGCGCCTTGGCCTCCGCGCGTGCCAGCATCTCCTGGTGCTCTCTCTCCTCGCGCTCCTTGCGCTCGCGCAGCGCCTGCAGCTCCTGCTGGCGGCGGCGCTCGCGCTGCTCGCGCTCCCGCTGCTCCTCCTCCTCGCGCGCGCGCCGCGCCTCCTCCGCCGCGCGCTCCTCCTGGCGGTGCTTCTCGGCTAGCCACTGAAGAGAGAGATACAGTGATTATTTTTATCTGTTAAACCAGCCAACTTCTATATCAGATCCTCCTTTATGACGACCTGTATTAGGTAAATGTAAAGGTGGCGGTCAGTGTTTGCAGCTGAGAATATTTTCATATAAATTTAACAGTGAAATCGTATGAAATATCGTACAGACATAGAGGCCGAGAGGCATCATTCACGACCGCGTTCATTCTCTTACACAACCATAACACAAATATCTCGGATACACAAATGTGCGTACATCATGTCGACACAATCCTCTGATACTTCACGGTAAAACTAAATGTAACAATAGTTTAAAATTGAAGCGAGCATAGACAAAATCCTGTGAGGGCAACGTTGCGGCGCGGTACGTACGTCCTGGCGGCGCGCGAGTACGCGCGCGGCGCGGCGGGCGGCGCGGCGCGCGTCGCGCTCGGCGGCCAGGCGCTGCTGGAACTCGGCCAGGCGCTGGTGGTGCGCGGCGCCGCGCTCGGAACGCAGCTTGGCCACGAACAGCTCGCGGTGCGCCAACATGCGCGCCAGCCGCGCCGCCGTTGCCACGTCGCGCGCGCGGTTCTCTGCGGACGGGCGGGTAATGGCGATATGAGTGCGCATTACATTATTATCACTATCTTTACGAAATAAAAAGAGTGCAAGTGATACACGTAACATGTTATACTTTTAACTTAATTTCTTGTTCTTTTTATCTTATTTAAAATATTCCTTATTATTGTCAAAAAGGTCAATGTTCGAATGACTCACCGGTGAGCTGCTGAATTCGTTCCTTCTCCTGCTGTTCCCAGAACGCCTTGTCCTGCACCTGCTTTTCTTCGAGACTCTTTTGAAGTAGCGGAATCTCTTCCAGTCGCTTGGCACGCTCGAAGTAATCCACCTATTCAGAGAGTAACATGAAACGTAACATGTATGAAAACAGAAAACCGATTTGTAACTATTCACTTTGCAGAAACAAATTTAATCATTGTGTCCCTTGACCATAAGTATCAGCTTCACGCATACCTTCTTCTCCTGCGACTTGAGCCTGGCCTGGAGCTCACGGCGCTCCTTCATCAGCTCTTCAGCCTCGCGCTGGGCGATGGCTTCGGCGTCCATCTTTTTCAATTCCTAAATAACATAAATTAGTTTAATTTCATTCTATGAAACTATAATATTTCATCATATATTTAAACACCAAAAAGATTAAGACATTGAAACATCCATTGAAACAATAATTTAAATTTAAAGTCGTATTGAGTATAAGGCCATACCGTAAAATGGTACCCCAACAGTAGCAAGTAGTATTACCATGACATTATAGACAGTACTTTTCATCATTGAAATATCCCGAAGAATTTTAATGACACCGCATCACAGATTGTATTAGAAGTTGGAGGGTTCAGAGATAGTACCGTATGTAGCTTCACAGTATATAGTTATGGAATCAGATGTAAGGTAGTAAGTTTGTAGAGGTCGAGCTACTTAGAATAAAAGAATGCCAGCGAATACCTCCTCATCCAGCTTCTGCAGCACCTTCTTGCCGTGCATGGTCTGCGAGATGTGAGCGATCCTCTCGCGCAAGTGGCGCTCGCGCATGGCGGCCAGCTCCGACGCGTGGCGCTTCTTCTCGCGCTCCTCGCGCTCCTGCTCCTGGCGCCGCGCCTCGGCCGCCGCCGCCGCGCGCTGCTGCTCCTCCTGGCGCCTGCACCACGCGCGGCCAGAGCTCAATACGTCGCCCGTACACAACATTGTCATACAGGGATTGTGTCGAGCGATGGGATGGATGGGAGCGAGCGATGGGAGCGATTCAGGGATGGAAGGTATCGAAAATTAGTTTCGTTACTGCTCTAAACGAAGATATCGTCTCGCTTGTTCATATTTGATATAGATTATGAATGCGCGAATAAAACACATCTACTAAATATAAAAGTAGGAGATAGAACGTGCGGATGGGAATAAGAAAGCCGATGGCTTGGCGCACCGCAGCTCCTCCTCCTCGCGCACGGTGTTGAGGCGTTCGATGTACTCCTTGCGCTCCTCGATGATCTTGTGGCGCTGCAGCACGCGGTGGTGCTCGGCGTGCTTGTTCTCGTGGTAGTGCTGCACCATGTGGACGCGCGCGCGCTCACGCTCGGCGCGCCGCCGCGCCGGGAACAGCGCGGCCGCGGCGCGCGACACCACCTCGGCGGCGCGCACCAGTTGCTCGCGCACCTGCACACACGCCTCCGTGAGTTAAGGTGCTACGACCGTTTGTGCTCTTTGGAGGGTCTTCTTCTTTAATTCGATAGCTGATCATTATTATCAGCCATAGTGATAAAGGATTAGTCGCAATGTCCTGGTTGCGCCAGGCAATATGTGCTTAATTAGACATAGTTGTCACTCGAAGAGGCTCCTTTCATACACTGGGTACGGTTGACGAGTGGACGGCACGAGTACGACCTCATAATAAAAGCTCCAGTTAGTAAAAATCTGTACCTGTTCAGCGGGCGTGGCCTGCAAGATGGCACCGCCGCACGCCTCGTCTGCAGCGGAGCACCACTCGCCACCGCCGGCCTCTACGCCGAAATGCACGCACCTGCGCAATACAATGTATGGAATAACTTATATGTCATCATCATAAATCTTCATCAGTCGTTCACAATAAATTCACTAATTCTCTAGTTATTTTTGTTACCCAGTCCCCGTCGCCTACACATCAAGAGAGTGAGACATAAATATGTCCCAAACGGGCTAGTTTCCCCGATCTACCCTCATAGCATAAATGTGCACATACTTGTTGGCGTGGTCCACACGTATCTGCATGTCATTGTGGCGCACGCAGTCCACCAACAGCCGCTCCAGGTGGAACAGGTCGTCGGTGGCGGCCAGCTCCAGCAGGCGCGAGAACTGGATGCAGGCGTAGCACTGCGCCACCTGGCGCACGAGCCGCACCAGCGCCACATCGCTCAGCGCCTGCGTGTACTGTGCGAGCGGCGAATCTAGTGTACAGCCGAGTACCCAAATTAATTTAACTCATCTGTTTAAATGATCTGTCCACTGAGTATTTAAATTATAATAATCATTTCAATCAGTCCACCACTCCCAAGTCTCCAAATTATTATAATGGTCTGGTATCTTAAACCCTTTGTAGTCAATAACACTTTGAATGTATGTATAGAAACATGTAACAAAAATATATCTCTTGGCTTGTTTTATATTTAGGAAATATCAAGCCACTGGATGTTTTGGATTATACTCTTGAAGCACATTAGCAGCTATGTATCCATTTCATAAAAGAATCGTTTTCGAATCCAAATTTCAGAAGGATGTTGCTACACTTGATCCAAATCGCAATAGCCTGTGATAATCCTGGCTGGTTGTGGTTAAGATTTCAACCTACAACTTCTTGGATTTAAGGTTACTTGCGATTGTAGATTAAACATGTCTGGACATGACCTCACTATGACAATATGGAAATGTAAAGCGCCTTTAGTATTTCTTATAATATTCTTTAAGGTGTCTAATGTCTGCCAATTTGCAGCTTTTATTTAGGTTTATAGCAGTGTAAAACAAAAGTGTTCGTGATCATCACTATGTGAAAGCATTGAATTTATAAAATCCTTCCAATTGACATTATAACATTGAAAATACTGTTCCTTTGTCAACTAAATAAAAATAATATATCCATATTCAACAGCTGGATAAAGAACAGTATTGCCTTATTACATGTACAAATACTAACTGGGCTCATCCTGCAGTGACTTGACAATGCTCTGTACATTGTGGCAGATGGAGAGAGGATCGAACTCCACTTCGAGCCAAGAGTACAGCTGCTGCAGTTGAGGCGACGCCAGCGCCACCACGTTCA
>DWEJ01002936.1:0-10928 GCA_018245835.1 Mysoria sejanus stolli | reverse complement strand
CCATGCATCGGGCACATATCCAGACTCCGAACCACTACTAGAATTTTAATTTAGATTTTCTAGAAAATTTCTTAGAAAATTAAATTGCTTAAATATGAATTCCTGAATCCAATATTTAGAAAACAGCCATTAAAATATTCAGATTATCTTTGTAAATGATAGATTTATTTGAAATACCACAGTACTGCTGTGTTTTTTTTATAGAAAAGGCAAAATATTTATCGAACTCAAGAATGTACCAACGGTAGATTAGATGTGATGCTCAGATCGAAGACTACATGTATACTATTTTCGCTTTTAAACTTATGTGTATTAAGATTTGTAATGGCGTGTGCAGGGCCAAATGGCGTGCAGACACTAAAATTCTTTTGTCCCCTGTTCAGAGAAGTTGCAAAATTAGTTTTTATATAGTGCATTCCCGAATGTCGTCGGAGAAATGGTCGTTTCTTGCATTCTCTCCGGTTAGGGCTGACTCCATTGCCCAGTTTCTTGCCGGCTTCTTGATGTTGTTATTACCATATTATTATAGACTGTTTTGAACAAAGTATAGTCACTATTGGTGTAGCAGAAGTGGCATGCTTAAAAAGTACCCACTTAAACGCATTGCTTCTTTTTGACCATCCGCGTCTACCCTTTAGTAATCGGACCAAATTTCTATTATAATGTAAGATCGTAATTTTACAGAGTGAATTGAAACATCAGTAGGCTTTATCTGTCATATTTATCATATCTTTCTGTACATAAAGTAGCAACATTCTGTTATAAGGCGGATATTAACGCATCTACCGTCAACGTCAATAATAGATTTGACCTTTCACTCACAAAAAAGACGACGTTTAGATTAAATTAATATGTAGTTATGTACCAAATGACGAATGGATAACCGTGTTCATTGTAACTAACAGTTCCTCACATAACCATGTCTTAAAGGGTTTTTCATTATGTTATTTAGAAGATGTACTAAAAGGCTTATTTATATGTTGCCATTTTATGTGTTTACCTGACGAGTTGTTAATGTCTTGCGAGTTGTTCACCTTTTACCGCGGAATTATACAAATCGGATAAGTTAATTGAATGCACTCAATCCATACAGAAGGTGACATGCAAGCGAGTTCTAAGTAGTAAATAGGAGCATATGTTTCATCTCGTTTTTACTAATCGGTCAATACAGCTCCTTCCTCATAAGGGTCACCCCGCTTTGTCCTTGGCTCTCTTCATGCAGCCTTCGCAGTCATATATATTCCTCCCAGCTAGCTGGAGGGTGTTTCCTACTATGTTCAGATAATATAAAGAAGCCAAAAACTTTATACTCTCTAAGGTTATTTACGCAAACTATAGAAAAAGTCCAATGTATACTTAAGTAGCAAGTTCAGGTTCACCTCAAACATCTTAACGGTGAACGATGATTTCTCACTACGTAAATAAATCATATCAAACCACGTATGTATAACGAAGGTTCTTTCTGCATTTCTTGAAACCTAAGTCACTTTTCTATTGTCTATTATCTCTTACTCATTTCGAAACAACCGAGGAATTCGATTCATTACTCTTAGCACTATATATGGCGGCACTAGAATTCTCCATGTAATCTGAAACCTTAAATTAGACATGTTCTTATGGTCTGCTATTTGTCTTCTTGTAATTATTTTTAGAAATAGAGTCCTGAATGCAGCTTACTAGTTATGTCGTGCTAAAACCATTAGGTCGAAATATTGGGACCGGTCTAGATACTACAGACTATCGTCAGATTTGTCCTTTAATGTCTGCCTTCACCAATCACTATTGGTATATCATAGTCGAGTATGCTCCAAAGTTTCTGCTATTTTTACCAATGTTGCAGCAAAACCCCACCTCTTTCCTCGACGTTGTAGGAAACAATTCCCTAAAAGTTACAAAGGAACAGTTTTATTTGTGTTTTACGAGGAAGTCTCGAGACGCTGAATTGATGCTCTGACGGGCACGCCGCTGGGAAATCTGCATATTGTTTTAAACGAAATTAGAATACTTATTTGGGTAATATAACGGAGCCTTTAGGAAAAGTCTGATTTTTCTGGGGGGAAAAAACGTGACTAAACCCTGTGTCGCGAAAATACTCAATAAATTTATTAAACTTAGCCACTCAAATAACGTCTAACTTATCTGTTTACTTCAAAATAATTTGACTGAGTTTTGTTTGACGCCAAAATGAAAATAACCTTTCACTTCAGGCTAGTACACGTGAAGAGATTTAATCTAAAATTTACTTACAAATATTTTGCAATTTGCTGTTAAATACTGCAGCGTAGGTAACTTCTATCAATGGACAGCTAATTTATTTTTTCTTTATATTGAAATGTAATTGACATTTATTGACTTTACGTCCTTTCGATTGTTGTATACATGTGATTACAAATGTTGTCCCTTTATCTCTTTTACTTATATTATTTATTATTATTCCTCCTAGTTCTTATCTGGGTTGGTGCAATCTCAATGGTTGCGTATTAGACAAATTATACTAAATTTAAAGGTACAGGCTGTGTGAAAACATACATATAACACTGAGTTTCACCTGTTTGTTTTATTATACCATACCATATACATATATATAAATATCAACTAACACACCTACAAGATAACAAAAAGAAACTCAGATTTGTACAGGAACGTTTAACTACCCATTTATCACCACAGAAGTTCCGGGTTCGATTATCAACCTGGTATACTTAATTATGTATTCAGCTAACTGTTATGGCGGATAGTTCATCTGACGAAATGTTAAGAAACAAAATTCTAAATTAGTTTTAGTTTTCATACTTTGAATTGTAGGTGATATAAATCCAAGATGGCAACACTGTTAAGCCGCCTGTGCTTTGGTCAATCACCAAAAGCACCTTGGTGAAACTCGTTGAAGATTTATATGATTTGTATTTGGAAAGCTGTACTTTTATCATATCTGTAATGTGAGGGAGAGTTCAAGTTATGCGTAACGCAATTTTTTCTTGTAAAACGTTTCGATGCGTTTTATTTATTTATTTATGCGTATTATTATACTTTAGTGAACTTATTTGTGACTTTTAGATAAAAATGGACATTTGGGTATTACCTACAGGGTACAGAAAAATGTTACGCCGCGTTACTAATGTGAGGACTATATGTACAATGTAGTAGTCTTCGAAAGTAGCGAATTGTTGGACTGACCACAAATGGGCCTGTAGTAGTTTTTAAGGTTGACTAACAAAGTCCACATTTTACTAAACATCAAGGTGACTGCAAGCCCGTTGCAACTTTCATAAGAATATAAGCGACCAAGCTATTTGGGTTACAAAATGCATACAACACAGGTACACGACGCATATGTAGGTCAGCTCAGATGCGTTGCGAGATCACGCTTCGCTTGCTTTCTTTATTATATACGGCATTAAAATGTATTTGTTTAAATATAATTTTAAATTAGTAGCATGTAGGCTAGATTTGTGTCCGGTGTAAGGCAGTAGGCCTGACCCTCTATTCTGTGGTATTTATAACATTGTTGGTGACTAGCTGTGCCTGCAGCTTCGCCCACGTGGAAATAAGTTTGTCTCTCGTTTTCCCAACAATTCCCTTCACTGCTCTGCTCCTATTGATTGTAGCGTGGTGAAAAGCTCAGGAGTATGAAAATAATTGTACCGGGTTTTGTTAAAATCCGTCGAGTAGTTTTTGTTTCTATAACGATTATACAGACAGAGGGACAAAAATTTTACTGATTGCATTTTTGGCATCAGTGTCGATCCCTAATCACTGTCTGATAGTTATTTTGGAAATATATTTAATGTACAGAATTGACCTCTTTACAGATTTATTATAAGTATAAATATAGGGGAAGATCGCACTCTGACTATTTCTTCGGAGAAATATAGACGGGATGTTGTGTTATAAATTTTAAATAACAGATTGGTTTCAAAAGGTCGTATCAATCAGTTGTGACATCAACTTTGACATAATGTTAGCGTCAAGCAGAAGATTTTGGGTTGCTCAACTGCGGAAACATTAAATAATAAATTTATATTTTGTTTACAGCTCATGACGTTAATATACTTCTTGTTTAGGTATTTTTCACACAGCAATCGTGTTACGACTATGACTACAGTGCCCTCACTATATTATAAAGTTTCAAAGCAGCTAAAATCTATAGTCATTGGTTTTTTGGTCCTACAGCTGAAACATCCAGTAGTAGATTAAGATTACCGTTGGCTATAGATTTTGTTGTTATATTTTGTTGTTATATATTGCTATAATAAATAAGAAAAAAAACTAAAGTAAGCAAAAATTAGAATCCCATCTCCATATCCGTAGATTCTGTCGCGCAGATAACAAAGAAACGTCACAAGTGGGCGGGTCACGTCCCGCAGCGCATCTGACGTACATTCCTGATTCACGACTCACGTATGCACTTTAATGCGTAAATGATAGAAAGAATAACAAATTTGGTACTTGAACACACATGTT
The DNA here is from genome assembly GCA_018245835.1 of Mysoria sejanus stolli. Classification (NCBI taxonomy): domain Eukaryota; kingdom Metazoa; phylum Arthropoda; class Insecta; order Lepidoptera; family Hesperiidae; genus Mysarbia; species Mysarbia sejanus. Next base: position 6,464 of record DWEJ01002936.1, on the reverse strand, counting down.
ATCAATCGGTAACACTTCAACGATCGAAGATACTGCTTCCCTGAGCATTTTGCACATCTTTTTCAATGACAGGAAACAGATTCTATAACTTCAAAAAGTGCTAATTTTCAATGATCGTAATCAAAGTTCGATCCTGCTCGAAGTTTGTAGCTTAAGTGAAATTTGCTTTGTTGTGGGGTTTGATGTCGAGTTTTTGGATATCCTTGTACATCTAAATCTAAAGATTTAAAAGATTTACATGGAATTATTTTGTATTTATTTGAAAATTGTTATCCGCTTTAATTATATTAGTGTTTTACAGCTACTCAGAACATTTTTTTATATATCAATTACGTATTATTAACAATGTTCATTATTCATTTATTCGTCAAATGATATTCGGACTGCCTTTTGTATTACAAATATTCGTACGGGAAAGTAGGTACGTCTGTTGCAATATTAATAGTATTAGTAATGACTAAAGGTGAAATATAATATTTAAATGACTTGTAGGTCAAACGTATTTAATATCATCTTAAAGACCCTTTCCAGTCACTTACCTAGTATAAACTTCGTCTATCTGTCTGTCAGAATCAGAAAGGATGTACGTAGATGACTTCTATATGGCTAGTTAGTACTAATGAATTATTTGATTACTAAGAGAGATTTATAAATGATATAGCTACCCGTTATGTAAATTGAGCAATTTATCTGCGTATCTATACACCCCAGTGATTATTATTATCTTGATTTTCACCAATTAAATATTTACATTTCGGATAACACACGGCGGACTTCTATGTGAATTTCACATTAAAATAAGAAAATCTAAAAGTTTAAAAGGATCCAAAAAAATGGGAATCTTCCTTGCATTAAAGCCAAATCATGTGCTGTTTGTTATATTTAGGTATGCGTATTTATATTATTATTGAAGATAAATGTCTTTGAAGTGAGAACGTGTGAATCATCGTGAATCACGCGTGGACTCCGCGAGATTTCCTGTAATCTCTTCCAAATATATATCATCATATCTGATCTTATTACTTGCATAAAAATTTTATTAGTATGCATGCACAAATTTACAAATAAAAGTAATTGAAGTAAATAAAAAAAAAGTAAATAACGTCAAAATTTAATCACGGTATTGTACATGGAAGTTAATAGTCTAAAAATCTTTCTCTTAGAACAAAATATTGGAAAATATTTCTTTATTTATTAAAACCTCAATCTAATATTACAGGCTAGGTCCAATTTGTTAGCTTATTAAGTAATCTAATAATATGATGTAAACAAAACATCACGCCCGTAATCTCCGAAGATCTAGGCAGGGTTTTGTAGAACACTCCTACGTTTCACAACTTACGTTGATATACCTCTATGGAATGGTGGCGAGCCTATAGATACACGATACGATTACACCGGGCACATATATATCATATTACCACATTATTATCTATATATGTACATAATATAATAAATACAGTATTTTTTTGTCTCCTGCCGCTATTAAAAATTGAACTATAACAATACGTGTTTAATACTATACGTGTCATTATGGTTGTATACATACAGGGTATAATTAAAAATGCTGTATAACTAGCTAGTGCAAAGCGAGCTGCATCTAGGCTGCCAGCGGGACAAGCCTCCGCGTCAATGCATTGCTCTACATAGCCAGCTCACTTTGAGCCGAGCTATTCAGTCTTAGAGATCCAACTCAAAGGCTCCAAAGTGAAAGCTTACTTGTTTAAATAGTGTACTTTTGTGTATTGTTTCTAGGGGAGTTATATCATGATTGGCTTGTTAAATATTTCTCGGAGAAGAACTTTTAATATTCTGATCTGTAGTTTGTGGATCTTGTTCAGTCATGTGTAGACTTTGTTATAAATCGAAAGTAAATTAGTAATTTGTTAAAATGTTCCTGTGATGTAATTTTCATGATGTTACTATTCTGGCTAGATCATTGCCATTGCTGGTGACAGGTCCTAAATCGTTTAGGAGTAAGCGAGCAACAGATACCTTTGTCGATAATCAGTAGACCGTTTTAATTAAAAGTACACATTGGTTCTAGCCAGTTACTAACGATAATAGAGTGAGCATATAGAATGTAACGTTTAACATGACATTTTTTTCCGTAATCGATATAGATACGGCTATAAGGAAAAATAATTGCTCTATACAATAACTCAATACAATATATTATGATTAATGATTGGTCAATCGTAAGAAATGACGCAGAATGAGTCTGTTCCTGTTTAAAACACACGATCTTGACATAGTGATTTAATTATTAAGAATAGCAGATTAACAGTTATTTTAATAAACGCTTAAACTTCATGCGGACAAATAACATGTGATCTATTAGTTTAAAGTATAACGACCTTAACGATAATCATAATTTAGGGCTCTTGTTAATTTCCTTAAATAGTTCAAAACATGTTATTTTTATAAAACCGGAAATATGAGTGTACATCTATAACTGTAATTAACGCCATCTATGATGCGTTACAGAAGACAGAACATATTGCCCGAATCAACGTCACATTAGGTGATAGCGTCACGGAAACAACGTAAGCACTTCCGTTACAAGCTTAATACGTGACTGCAGTGCATGCAGATATTGTGTGATGTGGTGCAGCAACGAGTCAGCGGATTTCAGACGAGATTTGCGTGGGGGCTTGGCATGAGTTGAAGTTTATGTTTTTAACGTATGAACAAAGGAGTGGCGTAAACCGCGAACAGTTTCATAAGAACGAAAACAAATAGGCTTCGTTAGAACGAAAATATAAGCAAAATGTGTATTGATATCATATTGATAACTGTATTAATTTTTATCTTTATTAATCTTTAGTTTCCCTTTTTAAATTGTTTTAATTGTTAAATGTTAATGTCGGATAGAATGGGAGCGATAATTTTAATTTCCCACACATACGGGATTGCTCCTTTTCGATCCACCCAACTTGGCAATTTACGCCACGTTGCTTGGCATTAAGCCAGTCTTGCAAATTGAATAAATACTTTTTGTACTATTTCACGAGTTACAGAATCATTAATTACTTTTTATATGTAAATTTCAGGTAACTCGTCGACAGTGTAAGGTTCTCTAAAATAGATTAAAGTTTTAAAACATTTCGAAATAGTAGGGTACCTAATTATGAATAAATCTGGATGCCCGGATGCATTACTTGTAAAACACATTACAATCAAGTAATAAAGATGTGCAGATTATTATTTAATAACCTAATTTATGTTCAAAATTTTACTAAAGAAACTGGTAAAATATTTATCCTAAGTCTAAATAGTACAAAGATTTCTTAGTATTCGACGTACCTTAATATCCTTGGTTGCGGAACCCACTTAAAGTTCGGTTGAGTAATGATCGATGATTCAATTATGCACTTAAAACTCTCGAACTTCATCCTTCTACGTGGTTAAAATATTGGTAGTCTTCACAAAATAACGGACACATGCTAAAATCAAACAGTCACAAATTAAGACGTATTTTCTCCGTCACAATAAAACACAGGCAAATGTAAATAATAATACTGTACTGCTCATTAATTCACGCACTGTACTTGGCCACTTTATTGCACAGGCACATTTGATTGAAAGTAGAGAGACTTTGCAACAAGCATGTATTAAGTGATAACAACTATTTCCCACACGTAATAGGGAACTGTTCACAAACATGGCATTTTGCGCCAAGCGGCTTGGCGTCGAGCCAGTGCAGTAAATTGATCAAATGGTGACCTTATTGCATTTATGGTGACATTTAAAAGTAAATTCGTGCAATCATAAACATTATACGATGGTGAGCTCAGTAGCTGAGTTTCCTTCTACAGCCCGTAATCAATATCGTGTTGTACTACGGTAAGAATAAATAACCCTGGGTTGTGTTAAATGTACACGCATGTATTGACATGGATCGAAGGAAGGGTTAATTCTTTATATGTACGTGTATGAAACAATTCGGTACGATTTCAATGATAAAAAATATTTCCCACGCATGTATGGAAGTGTTCACCAAGTTGGCATTTTGTGCCGACTGGCCTGGCAGCGAGCCAGCGACGCAAATTGATTAAATATTATCTGACTGTGTTCTTTTACACTTTCGTTCGAGTTATTGGAATTGCATTTTAAACAGTATTGCACAACATGTCTATGAGAAACGAGTAAATATTTATATATGACTGTAATACCTCGTTGGTCGCGTAAATTGCAAGTGCGAATGCCGATCTAGAGGTCCTGGGTTCAAATCCCGAATTGAGCACTATGGGAATTTCCTTACTTTCTAGTACTTTCTAGTAGTAGCTTACTTTGAGCACTATGGGAATTTCCTTATTTTCTAGTAGTGGCGCAGAGTCTGGAATATATGCCTATTCTATAGTGGGACGTAAACGTAACTGGTGAAACAGTACTCCTACAGTACTACTGTAGGAGTTTATCGCCTCTGCTTACCTCTTCGGAGATTATAGGCGTGATATTACGTAGGCATATGGCAGTATGATACCGCTGACTTCTGTCAAGTGATCCGTGTAGACTTGTTAGCCAATGCTACGAAAGAATTCGTTATGGAGTATGTTGAGTTCGCTACAATATGATTGTAATATTCACTAAAGAACGAAATGTTCAATTTTGATGTTTGTGAATAAAATTTCAAGTGTATTATGGTCAGTTTTTTGTATGCTAATAGATAAACTAGTCGATTTGTGTGTTTGTGTATGGATCTTACATGTTATTTGGATTCCATATTCATTTTACCGCTTAATCACCTAAATGATGCTGGATTCTGCTCTAGGTCATACAAAAATTAAGTGGGGAATACGTTATATCGACTAAAATGAATACACATTTATTTTTTCTATATTCTCAGGCGTATTCTTTACACTCCCACCTTTATTTGGAAGAATGTGAAACCTTTTTTCTCCGAGATATATCGTAAAACGAGTCTGCGTTTATATTAAAAACAAGTAGACATTAATCTCGGCCAATACAATGTTAAATGTCACAAAAACACTGTTTACGACTAACAAGTAGCAGACAAGTCGCTGACAAGAACTAGTCTCATACCGTTACTGCGTTGTGGGATATTTATCGTCTATTGTCGGAGTGCGTTGTGTCAATGTCTTGGAACTTTTTGATGTGCATTACGAAGCTGGTTATGTATGCTTAAAAATGTATAAAGATTAAAAACGATATGAAGCTTCTAAAGACATCGTATAACTTTAGTGTTTCTCGGTAAGACGCTGCATGACATTCCATGGAAATTTTATGGCTTGTCATATTACGAATACAATCAGGATCCGTTGTATAAAATTTACTTAAATGTAAATAAAATGTATGTGATGTAAATGAAAAATAATGAATATTCACATTTTTAAAACGGTTTGTAAACTGTTCCTGTTCCTTATAACACTGAAGTCGTCAGAGAACGCCAGTTCAAAAGTGCAGATGTGAAATTTGTGCCGTGAGACCAGACTATCCGGACAGCGTGGTAGATAATAGTATTAACAGTTATTATTCTATACGAGAAACATAATCAACAGTGGACGGTTAAAAATTTGGTAACAATATTGATCAAGTTAATTTCATTGTTATTATTATTTTATAAGGACCAATGAAGAATAAGTAGTGTTATCAGCTATTCCGTGGTGGGACGTGAGAGTGTACTGCACTCTCCTACTTACCTCTTCGGAGATGCACAGGCGTGATATTACATGTTAATCAGTAAATAAAATAAGCGAAACTATCACAATGCAAAATGTTACACCATCAAGTTTACCCTGAACACTAAATTTAGACGGTCTAGAACACAAGGCAACGGCACTATTCAGGGTAGCTCGATCTAGATAAAGCGTTACTGCGCAACGAAGAAGCCAATTTAATTACGCTCGTCCTGGAGCCGGATTAGTCTATTGTTGGAAGGAAATTGGCATATAGGCGTGACAGCTGCGGAGGTTGGAAGCGGCAGTTACGCTGTTTTAATAATGCTAGTAGTACATTGAATCGTCACCACTTTAATACCATGTAGTATGCTTCGCAACTAACCATTGTAGAACATATAATGAAGACTGTTGTTTTCGAGGCAACATACATTGGTAGCAGTGCGGTTAGTAGGGGTATACTTTACATAATGTTTGCATGTGTATAGACATACTTTATGAGAAAGAAGAATGTACTGCATGAGACTATACGTCGAGAATTATTACGAAACAACATTTCCTTAGTTTATCAAACGTGTACTGCAGTGATGTGTCAAACTATGTAATACAGATACTCTTTATAAAACTACCAAACTTCTCAATATCAAACAAACATTCACCTATAATACTTGTCTTCTGATCAGAAAAATTCTAAATAAGACAATAAAAACTCAACTACAATTTATTATCAAATCGCCCACAAAATTTGCAAAAAGACGCAAAAATACAAATATACTACTAACATCGGCAGCAAGAACTAGCTACGGAAAGAGAAATATAAAAAAT
>DWEJ01002935.1:0-10930 GCA_018245835.1 Mysoria sejanus stolli | reverse complement strand
GTGGGACGTAAACGTATCCGGTGAAACGTGGGAATGTTCTGCATTCCTCTGCCTACCTCTTCGGGGATTACAGGCGTCAAGTTACGGAGTTACGTTAAACATGAAAAACCACTCTTAGTACAGTAGTTTTGAGCACGACGACCGATCGATAGGTTCTGGGTTGAAATCCTGGGTCGGCTATTATTAGATTTTTCTAACTAAATTTTGTAGTAGTGGCTCAGAGTTTGCACATGTACTCAATGGATGGTAATAGACCCACCACTTATTCCATAGTGGGACATGATCGTAACTGGTAAAACGTGATTACGAAATATAACATCGATTTTTTTCAGGTGTCACCTTAGAAATTGACTTTCATTGTACCGTCATGTATTTCGATTACATAATCCTTCATCAAATCTATCTTACACTCTTTGTGATATATCATTACAACCATCTGTTCATATTGGAAAGATGGGGAACATCAAATGTGGAAGATAACAGCTATACACACACATATGGAATATCTGCTCGTTTTATTGAAATAATATCAATACGCTGTTCGCGATCAACGTCAAATTAATTACGTGATACGCAAAATTTAACAACGTGATATTGCAGATAAATCATATTGATGACATGTTTAAATAAAAAAGACTAGTTCTAATATTTTTTAATAGATTTTCATGTTTCTTGTTTTTGGTAGATACAAGTTTTTGAAGCTGATTTTATTCTAAGACATACTCGTAGACAAAAAGTTCTTTACAACTTTGTATTCTTACGGTCGTGAGTGCCAAATTCAAGTAGGTAATTTGAATTTTATGAGTTCGAAAAAAGTACTTTAGTTCTTAAATATATTTATGACAATAGTACACAAGCGCTTAAGGCCTAAACGTGGTACCAGATATAAAAGAATCAAAACTGGGTAAACATGGGCGCCTCGATGTAAATGTTAATGCTACATTTGCACAGACATTTTAAAATCTTTATAAATTGTTTAAAGATCAATACCATTCTTTTGTCAATTACCATTCAAGTATGCCAAGAATAATAAGTTGGCCCACGGGTCTGGCAATATTCAATTAATCATATTCTAATTGATTAACTGACAAGACCGTTGAAATTTTACGTTCCGGTTTGATAATATTTTAGTTACTAGAACGGGATATAACGTTAACTAATATGACTTAGAGTCCGTTTTAAATTTTTTACAGTGATTTATAAATGAACCAGTAAAATAGGAAACGGGTGCTAATTAAGGAACAACATGATACTCGTAATGAAACAACGGAAACATTAGTCGTAATTAACTGTACAAGAGACAATGCACAAATGTGTTCTGCATATATGCATTGTCTCTTGTACATTTCACATGTCAATGGAAAATGTGGAACGTTTTTAACACCAATATTTATATCCGATTATGTTAAGTTCATCGCCAACAAAACGGTCATATTTATTAAAAGAGCGTTCACGTGTCACAAAACGTTTTGATCGTAAAAAAGATGTCACGTCCTTTATAATCTGGATTGGTCCGTCACGGCAGTAAAAAGGTCGGGCCGTTTCGAATTGATTGCTTTTCATTTTTTAAGGGGTATTTTCGTGTTCCCACTTTTTCATTTCGGACCATACGTTGTTTTGTTAACCCGTATATGGCTATCAAAAAGCTATTTGCCTATAAGTGGAAAAAATGTTTGAGCGGAATCATCAGTCCCAGTTTAAGCAGTAGACACTTTTTCACATCCATAACTTTTCATCCAGAAGAGCAATTTTGCGGGCATCTTAAACATCAAAGCCTGCATGCATACTTAAGCTGCAGATACACTGGATATTTTAACCGTATTATTGTAATTTTCTCCCTGAAGTAACGCACTTATGACTCGTTTCGAGTCTATCTTCAACCTCATTGAGAGGACTATCTCTTATTTTATATAATAGAAAAGTCTCCTGTAACAATTATTTTATCGTTATGTTATACCACACCCTCCGTCTAGGTGGAGTGATGACATACGCAAACGCTCAGTGTCATGCAGTTCAAGAGGCTAATGTCCAGGACGGAAATAAGATGATAATGATGATCATGATGATGAACATCACACTTTTAATTGAAGTTTCCTTTTCTTTTGGCTTATTTAAAGACGAATAAAATGTGTGTGACAATAGGCTCATCTTCTATTTTATTGTGGGATGTATAACAGAACTGGATAATTGTGGGAATTGATTAGAGTATTCAGCCTATCCATTCGGAAAGATAGCAGCCATATAATATTTTATGATAGAAAACACAACAACCAATGAAAGTATAATAAAAATGGAAAGGGAAAAAAATACAGAATAAAATTATGAAGACATTTCAAGTCTACAAAGCTAGATTTTGTCATTTCGCAAAGGAATTCAGTTAAACATTAGTTCTGTGTAGCATGTGCGCTGTTTCAAATACGGTGAGGAATTAAAAAGCATTTTGTGAAGCGAATGTTATTAACTTGCAGGTTGCATCGTAGTCGTGTCCTATTCGCTGATGGGACGAAGACTGTGCTCAGTGCTGCCGCCCTTTGATCAGACGGAGGGCAGCGCAAACAGTCAGCAGGTTTGTAATTCGTATTATCTCCTCTGTTGTAGCGAATTTCACTCCTTATTCGCTAAAACACACGACGCATAAGGGTTATATAGTTTGGCATTCCAGTATGCTCTGCAATGCAATGTTCATTAAGCACTCCGCTTGTATGCTGCAATTTAAACTTTATCTTTTTATCGTATTCTGTGTATATATACGTTCATACAAAGTAAATTAAGAAAGACCATATAAACGTTTAATTTAAGGTGATGTATTTTTGCATTGTTGTTGTTGTCCATGAATTAATTCTAATTTGGACGTGTTATATGGTAGGTATATGTGGCGACCATGGTAACATTTTCAGATTTAGCAAGTTACTGTTACGATGTCTTTGATTCAGAAAACATCAGTCCAAGTGCTTAGCGTTAAATATTTATAAACTAAAAGTAATGCTATTAGTGAGACTTTAAAAGGAGATTCTACATTTTAAGAAAAACATGATTGGGGAACAGAAAAGCAAATAACAGAGTTTAGTTTTCAATGAAGAAATAGATACAGTTCTTTACTGTGTGCCAAATAGATCTACGAACGTAGAGCTAATCGAAGCAAGTGTTATTAAATTGAAAGTTAGACGGATTATACCTCACTCATCATTTGTGGTAAAAGTTATTATATTCCAAATATAGACGAAGTGAAAGTTTAAAGCCAAGTGGTGTTTGTAAGTTGAAAACAATATCAAAACAATGTTCCAAGTACAGTAATTCTGGGAGGCTTTTATTGGTTAACAGTTAGTCCAAAAGTTAGTTAACTAGTCGAAAGATAATAATTTAGGATGGATTATACCTACTCATAAATACGAATTAATATAGTGCAGAGAATATAAATAAGTAGGAAGACATAAAATTGTACTATTGAACTTACAAAATATTTTTCACAACGCATTATTTTAGCTTGGCAGCCTATAGATTTAATCCCTCATTCGGAGAGGAGACTCGTGGTCAACAAATCTAACAATGAATTAGAAAACAGATCGAAAATTGTACACAGTAAGAGGAATAACAAAATTTACTTATAAGTAAAAGTTACTTATAAGTAAAATATTGATTTTATATTTCTTTCCACGTGTAATTTCCCTCGTAACAACCGTTGAACGTAAATTCGTGAATAAAGCTCAGATGACAAGCGCGAGAGATTATACGAAATTACTTAACAGAATATTTCATTAGCAGATCACAAATAAGACAGGTTAATTAATATCCAGTGCTTTGGTAATCCGGACTGTTCGGTGGTGATATCCGATAACATTCATAAAGATAATTATGGTCGTTTATAATAAAAATAAGTATGTTACTCGACATCGGGGTTTTATGTTTGCCGTGTCTGCAGTGCGTGTCGCTGACGTATGTTCCCATTAGTGGATCGGAAACTTGCTAATATAATAATGTGTTCGGACAAATCGCGCCTCCCCAACTAAGCTCAAATTATATAGAGATACGTACACATACATTTATTTTAAACACCTACTATGAAGAAAACCTACTTATACAAGTCCTACATGTTCCTGAATAAATCATTTTACAACTAGACACAGAACCAATATTTGTGATTTTTACAAATGTTCCCTCTTCGTCACGAACCAGCTGATGGCTGTTTTTGACTAAGCTGTACTAATAGGGCCAAATATTACGTAAACACGCTACATTGCTATATTTGTTAAGCCTGTTCCAACTTTTACCTACGAAATGTTCAAGCAGCATGTAAATTTGTATATTATACAATAAAAAAGTAACTATTCGTCTGTAATCCACGAAGAGACCAGTTAAATTTACGTTCCACTAAGGAATAGGTGGTGAGCCTATTGCCATGCATCGGGCACATATCCAGACTCCGAATCACTACTAGAAAATCTGAATTAGAGAATTCTAAGTAGCGCCCGACCCGGGATTTGAGGCCAAGACCTCCCGATCAGCAGTAGCGCTTGTAGCCAACACAAGTAACGAGGCACTCACATGTTATGTTATACTTAGAATCCCAATTTCAGCGCCTGCGACTGGTCCGCGAGAGGAAGCGCGTGGCGTGGATTCTCCTGCTGCTCGCTGTGCTGTTCGCTCTGTGCTGGCTGCCCTATAACATCCTGCAGCTACTCATCGACGTCAACGCCGTCGAGGTGGAGTCCGTGGCGCTGGTGCTGCCGTACACATTGTTATTAGGTAAGTTCATGTATTTGAATGAGTTGTATGTGTTGTATATGTTTATTATGTACTATATAAAAACTGGCTAACATGTTCATTTGTATCGCCGCGAAGCTGGTAATGGATAAAAATATTAATAACAAAAATATGAACAATGAAAACATTAATAATAAGAATAAAACTAAATTTAACTGATAGATGTGTTATAAGTGGTACAGAGAATATTTTTCCTGGGTTTTTTTATCGATTTATCGCACTTTTATTATGGGCATGCCATTGGAAAAAAATGTGTGAAATTTGCCAACCAGCACTTGGCAAGCGAGGCAGACTATGGCTTTAATTCTTCCATTATAAGAGGAGACCCATGTTTCAACTGTGGAACAATAAAAGGGTCGAAAAAAAAGGCCATTCGAAGAGATAAACTGTAACAATGTTATTGTAACCTTATATAACTAACTATCTGCGTTTTAACCTTAAATATGACTTGCTATTAGGGTGAAGGAAAACATCGTGGGAAAACATGCGCACCTTAAAGTTCATACAGCATATTCTCTAACCGACCCACCCTCAGCCAGAGAGTCAAAATATGGCCCAAATCCTCACATTCTGACAATCTCAATGTACGTTAATTCCTTAACTAACGATTAGTATTTTCACAATCACGGCTTATGGAAATAGGGTGAAGTGTTCACTGAATATATTTAATATACGAAACTCCACGTATTCAAACATTAATGAAATAACACTGGGATTGTATTTGATGACACTTTTAACAAGGATTTACATATATTAGAATAAAGTATTATTAGGACTAAAATAACTGGGTAAATTCGTACTGTACACGTATATTATTCTTATATTTATATTATATCAAAGCGCTTTCTGGGATAGGCTGAGACCAAAATTCAAAGATAGTTGAAGTGATTCTTTTACATTTCTCATTCTATTCATACACGCCGGATTCGAGAATTTCTGATTCCGCATAAACAGATACATATATCTCAGTATATTGAACACCTGGGTCATAACCCAGGTGTTCAATATACTGAAGTCTTGACGTCTTTCCACCAGTATTTACAACTGGTACAAGATTCAACATTCTTTCATCTGCCTTATTTCGTACATGTCTCTGAATTATTAGACTAATCACTTTAATTAAAACATCTCAAATTACAACTTCCATTTTCAGGCCATGCAAACTCAGCGATCAACCCCATAGTGTACTGCCTCATGACGCGCAACTTCCGCCGCTCGCTGCGCAAGCTGCTCTGCCGCGACCCCGGTAACAATCACTCTAGTACTCATTTCCATGTAAGTGTAAACAACTCGATGGGACGAGAGGTGGGTGTGTATATCTTTGTTTATTTCTTAACAAGCTTCGATAATAATACTGTTGTATAACACGCACAAATCAACTGTGCATTTGTCTGCAATGGGCTTTCTCTTCGGATATCGGATATCCGTTGTCATAATAATGTTTATCAATCCAGCCTATGACATCTCAGTGCTTTATTATTACGTCATCAAAACGAACTACCCAGTTAACTTCGGCGAATTATTTATATGTAGGTGTTTCTTTATCGAGAATTAGGAAGACAATTTTTCTTTAACATTTGGAAACAAGTAAAAAATCAAGCGCTCTATATACAAGGTGTATTTGTTCATACGACAAATAATTAAACCACATGACTGTATCCATCACGCAAGCCTTCAAACGATTTTTTAATCAAATATCTTTAATACTTCAGGCACAGGATTTTTTTTTTCAATTTTCCAATTTTCTACAGCCTTTATCTAATATTAGTCCATCAACCAAAATTTATAAATCAAGTCGTAATAAAACTGCTAATTTACACTGCGTGTAAAAATTAATATTATGCACTTTTATCAAAGTTGACTGAAATGATGTATACAAATGTCGTTCTATTTTTTACCCCATTATTTATTAATAAGTTTGAACTTTTTTTTTTAAATTTGATGTGTTTTTTAATTATTGCAACTTGTAATAAGGTAGGAGTAGGATTTGTGGTTAAATTATTTGTCGTATGAAGGTCGTATGTCACTTTGTATTACAATTTATATACCAATAAAAATTGACGTTTTCATTTCAAAATGGCAGCTATTCTGTTTCCAAAGTTAAACTACAGCGGTAATGTCTCTCATGTGGTACATATGAAAAATTTTACGTAATATGCATTACATAAATGATACATTAAATTTTTGGTAATGATAGTATTAGTTACTATAAATTTAGTTACTAATGTTGTATGTTCCAAAAAAACATTTAAATTCGAAAAATTCTATTATGGAAGGCAAGCAGGTATACCATGCCTGTGCGAAGCGGTACCTACTTAGATAATGAACATCGGATACACACTATTATTCGGTCGCTGTTTAAAATGAAAGAAAAATAACAAATCAAAGATATATACATCCTCCTTAGATTTTATATTTGCATATTATTTAAATTTATGTACGATATAGACTATAGAACTTTTTACATTTCTAACGAATTTTTTCAGTAGGTACTCTTACTGTTTTTTTCCTAATTAACAACGTACAATTGTAAATAGAATATGCACAAATATATTGCATGTAAAAAACTGCACATAAAATATGTCAAACAAGATGTTAGCGTAAAGAAGTATTTGACCGTTTCCACGTTGTTTGACTTAGACCCAATCAATAAAGAGTATGCGCGTTAAGCTTTAACTGCTGAAGACATCCAATCAAGAATACATAATTTCGCTATTGAACTTTCATAGCTTTTAAATACGATCAATGCTGTTACGGAACTCTGAATGGATATTCATTGCCTGCATTATTCTGAGAGAAGGCCCGTCTCATACAAACGGTGAATGAGTCGATGATGATGACGAATTACAAAACAAAATATTAGACAGGCTGTGAACTACTATGATGTGATTTTATGTAAATTGAGCGTCGTTCCGATGACATAATTGTAACGTAACTTCACACCTGTGACCCCGAAGAAATAGGCAGAGGAATGCAGAACACTCCCACGTTTCACCAGTTACGTTTACGTTCCACTATGGAATAGGTGATGAGCCTATTATATAAATTCATAAACATGTTGATAAACTTGTAATCATTAATTTAACGAGATACACTTACTGCCAAAAGTTATATGAATCAAGTAATACTATTTCTAATATATAATACTATTTGAAACTCGTTCGGCAAAATTCCGATGCGCAGCGAAGTCCGAACTCCAATTGAAGCGTCTATTAAACTTGCTGAGACCTTAATTAGGAGTGACATTTGCTTATTCCTTGAAGTTCTTCCGTTAACTGCTCAAGTTTTCGGGTCTTAATATAAGATGTAGTGTTGACATAGGAGGTAATAAGTATACGGGCCAACGAACAAGGAACTGGATAACTGGATAATATGTGATAGTAATAATAATAGATTGGGACATCTCCACACACATTGGTTCCAAAGTAAGCATCGGGAGAGCTTGTGTTATGACCACCGGAAGGTTGATAAACTACATATGTGCATATAAAAATATACTTAAATATTTTTTTACACCCAGACACAGAACAAATACTTGTGCTCATCACACAAATATTTATTCTGCATGTGAATCGAACAGTAACGTTCACTAACCACTGCACCAACGGGCACATAAAGTGACAAAACGTAATTTCTTTCCTGCAGTCCCCGAAGAGGTAGGTTTTGAACATTTATAGTTTAAAAGTTTTCTTTTTAAGGTCGATACAAGTCGATCAATTTCATTGTGTATGATTATCATTGAGGAATATAATAATATACACACACGGCACACGTTGAAGTAACACTTTGATTATTGAACTATATTATACATATTATATATTATACATATTATATATTATACATATTATATATTATAGATATTATATATTATACGTATTATATATTATACATATTATATATTATACATATTATATATTATACATATTATATATTATACATATTATATATTATACACACATGGGACACGTTGAAATAACACTGATTATTGAAATATATTATAATTTTGTACATAATATTATTCTTTTTATTCCTAGCTGAATCCAATTTTTGATGTGTGTATCTGTAATGTTTAGTGTCTTCTAATATCAATAAAACACAGTTCTACTATTGTAATTACGTGATAATAATGTAGACGAAACACCGAGCACGTCTGCACGCAAACACGATCGCTGAGCGAGAGGGTAGTCGGGTTACGCATACACTACAGTATCCATATACCAATATCTTATATACATCATCAGGATTTTCTCAGTATAAAACTGGTTGATTATTGAATTATACAAGACAATTACATTGAATCCGATCTGATTGCAATTTAACTGAGAAAATATAGGCAAACGGTTTTTTTCATTCGCCAATAACAGTGGTGATGTGCGAGCTGACAGGTTGCTCATATAAAAAAAACATAATTCAATCATCATCATCATCAGTTCTTGGCTTGCCGCATCCATCTTCTGCCTGCAGCCTTTCGCAGATCGTCATCCCACCTGGCCGGAGAGTGTCCTACACTACGCTTGCCGAGCCGTGGTCTCCACTCCAGAACTCGCCTACTCCACCGACCGTCCGTCCGTCGGCAGACATGACCAGCCCATTGCCACTTCAACGTGCTAATCCTTTGAGCTACATATTATCGGTACATAATTCAAAATGAATGTCTATAAAATCGACCACTAATGCAGATATACTGGCGAACGATTAGCATGACAATACCAGTATTTACTCCCAATCTGTTTTGACCAATATGCGTAATATGCGGACACATTTCCCCAAATTGAAATTAGTTTGAATATTGAAATTTTTACATTAACCTCAACTTTGGGCCGGCGGTCAGCCCGCGTGGGTATAATTTACAATATAATGAAACATTGGCGACTGTTGGCGTCGTGTGTAACAATTACCCACTTTTTGCTCATTAAACTTTAATTTCTGCAAGTTAATCAATGTTTATCATTATATTATTTATCGCCCTTATCAACATTCTTGTTATCATTGTGCACGATTATCTTCACATACTAAGGAGACTGTAAAGAGAATCACAATATTTACCTACAACGTTACATATTAAAAGCGCACATTATTTTTCATTACGTTATTATTCATTTTATCAGTCGGTAATGCTGAAATATGTAATGAGATATACAGCGTTAATCATCAAAAATACTCCGCAAAAAACATTACAATCCATTGCAGTGCAGGATGACCAGTGATGTACGGTACACAGTACAATATACTTTATTCATAAAGTCGTAAAAGAGTGTTTTCCATAGAGTAAAACAATATAAGGGATTCACATGCTCAAAAAGGCTGTCTTATCGCATAGTAGCGATCTCGGACACACAAAGGACGGAGAGCAAAAATAACAACGTAGGAAAAAGTAAAAACAAAACAGGAAACAATAACAAGAGTCTCGACAAGTAAATAAATATAACAAGAATTAAATAAAAGAAAGGTTGCATGGTCGATCGTGTCGCAAACACGACTGATCGGGAGGTTACGATCCCCTTCTCGGGTACTATCGGGTTATTCCAACTTAGAATGTCCAGTAGCGTCTCGAAATTTCTACTTGTTGACCGTATGTGGCAATTTCATGCCGTATGTGGCCCTTTTCATGGTGAGACGTTGAATTTAACTGGCTGATCGTGGTAGTGTACAACACTCTTGTGTCTACCCTTTTGAGGAATATAGATATGAAAATGAGAAAAAACAGATTGGAAATGCTAACAAGACAAACGAGTGAAGCGCCCAAGGAAGAGGATTACTCGTAAGAGTCTGAAATCGATAAGGAGACACTTGCAGATATGGGCAATACAAGTAGAAAAGAATTTCTCGTAGAAGGAATACAACTAGTTGCTCATAGACATATTATATTTACTTCTACACATATAGTTGTACAGAAAATCAGTTCAGACAAAACTCAAAACTAATCGCCACACGAAAACAATTAACGTAGGTCAACCTCTGAGCTTTTAGATAGGAGTATAGTTGATAGTAAAGTATTTGCCTAAACCTTAAACATGACGGTGTCGCATAATTGATCTTATATCTCACTTTGTGTGAATTACCTTGATCTTTTTTCTACATTATTCTGTACCTTCATACAATATAAAAAAGTCATAGAAACAGGAATCTTGGAACAAGATATATACTTTGTACAATGAACTCTTACATC
>DWEJ01002934.1:0-10930 GCA_018245835.1 Mysoria sejanus stolli | reverse complement strand
AGGAATGCAGAACACTCCCACGTTTCACCGGTTACGTTTACGTCCCTCTATGGAATAGGTGGTGAGCCTATTGCCATACACCGGGCACATATCCAGACTCCGAAAGACTACTAGAATATCTAAATTAGAAAATTTTGCAGTGTTTGGCCTGGGAATCGAACCAGGGACTTCCCGATCGCACGTGCAACCAACACGACCAACGAGGCAGTCAAGGATGTTTGAGTGGCTGCTAATTAAATTGTGTTGGCAATTAATGAACGCAAGGGCTGCTGGAGCAAATAACAAAACTGAAAAGAATGCACCACCCAGCTAGGAACACGGCCGTTTAATTAGTGCTGTTGAATGTTCCAACGGAAGTCGATCGAGCTCGATTTTTCAAACGAAGGGAACTTAATTCGGTGCTTTAGAAATAGTAAGCTAAGATTCCGGAAAATAGGGTGACAAGTAAACTTTAATGACGTTTATTTGTTTATTACATAAAAAAATATTATTCGGCAAGCAGCGCGCTTTGTATAAATATTGAACAAATCAGACCGTTGATAGCTCAGTGGAGTAAACGACGGTGACCGCTTACCATCAGATGGTCCGTTTGCCTTTTTGTCAGATTGTATATTAAAAAAAACTAGAGCGCTTTCGTTTGTGGTAATCTGCATGTAAATCTTTCGCGCTGTGGAAACCAAAGAGAAATTAATAAAATATCGCTCTTAATATCTAAAGACGAGCCTTGATTTAATTACAAATATTCTATGCTAATCCAATAGTGAATTGGTATGAAATGAAATACTGTTTTAATATTTAACAAATTCACGCCGTGTTGTCCGATCGAGAGTTGAATTGATCGAGCGTTGACTGGTATAGTATCGTGTCCATGGTGTCAGGCCTTTCACATCAAATTAGTTTTATGTTATACATTATTAATTATAAATGTGTTATAAACATACAGACAGTTTAGTTTATATGTGACCCCGTTTTCTTAAATATTTATTTTAATATTATACTAAAAATAATACTTAGGGATTTTAGGGTTGTGATTGCGTAAAAATATATTTGTTATTATTATTAATTAAATATATTTGTTATGTACTTAAGTGAAATTACTAAAGAAAAGTAGTCTGCTTTGTGGTTGATTTGTAAGAGTTTGATTAGTTTGTGTCTTAAATAAACTCATTAAACAAACAAATAAAACTCATTTCAGTGGTTTAATAGATAGATACAAGTAAAGACATTCATAACTTATTTTGCTATTGCATTATTAGCACGGATTATTGCCAATTAATATGTCAACTGCATAAACTTACGTGTTCACCTTATTGCTAATAATATAATCATGAAATCTCAATGTGGGTCACAATAACCTCTCGGCTCTTTATTAAAATGAACCGTTTATGTATGTTACATCAATATTTCGAAATTAAGGACATTTTCTGTATTATTTAGCTCTAAAGTAATGTGTTCGATCCCACGTTCGATATTCAGGACGTCCGAGGTCGATTGAAGTGTAGTAAACGAGTTAGCTAAAGGTGTCGTGAAACTTCATTCCTCGCTGCGGATATTGTTGTTGGATAAATGTTGATAATGTTGTATAAATTTGAATATTTAGGTAACAACATCCATAGCGAACAATTGGAGAAGATGCAGTTTGACGTCATTTCATTCATTCTTTGACACTGTTTCCGGTCGTCTTTCATTCACACAAGAACTATGGAGATTTTCGAGATACATATATATGAAGTCGATAGTTATCAGCTAGTGTCGTTCTCGTTTTGCAATGCATTACCGTCACATTCAGGAAATACCTACATTGTACGTCTTCGATGGGTGAATGACGATAAAATCTGCCGGTTAAAGCCATCGTGAGCTACGTGTACCAAGAAGCACAAATTATGTACAAAAAGGATACATCGAAATATCCTAACGGAAAATCGAGATATGAAACGCGCTTTATATCGAAATCAGGACGTCAATGCTAGCATGGGACGAATGGAGACCGCGCGGGGCGCGGAGAGTTCTGTCGATCGCCGCGACCCTGACCTTGCGTTCCGGTACCGTTTTACACTTTTCTGTCGCTTGTTGGATCGCGTTTTACAATTACATTAACGGGCAATAAGAAAATTTACAAGTAATATAATAAACTACGACTATAATCTAAACCAACTAAATAGGTGCCTCGGTTGTGTCACACACGGGCACACGCATATTTTTGTATTTATGGTATTTACCTATGTAAATGTCAAATTTATGTTTGGCATGTTTGGCAATGCACTATTTTTTTAACGCTTATGACGAAATGGAAGGAATTTGTTGTGGTTCGATTTTAATACGAATTATTACGTTGCCATGGACTACAGAAGTGGTATTTATCTATACGAAGCGATAATAACAATTCTAGCTTTGTAAACTTGCGATTAGATGTGATATGAGTTCTATGTTTTTGGTATGGTGATTTTCAAAGGTTGCGTAAGTGTTAGATGGTGATACTAGATGAAACTAGATGATTCTAGTAAGGTGTTACATAATCAGAAATACGTATCCATTATATTATATTATTACGTATCTATTGTCGCTTCCAGACATTCGCCAGATGGCGATTTTTGGTGACATAAATTTGGCTTACATTATGGCTCATTACGTTCATGGCTCATTTACGATTCCCTGCGATTTACTTATACTTTATACTTTTGTGTGACTTAGTATCTGTGTTTAAACCCCTTTCAAAGTTATTATTAAATCAGTTTGGCCTTGCTTCAATATGCCTTATTATAAATGAGATTTCTTGGGACAAAGGTTATCACGAGTTTATTAGCGGTTGCTTGTGCTTTTGGCGAGAAATTTGCATTTTAGATACAAATTAGATTGGTTATGTTTCTAATCAATGGCACAATGCTTTACACACAACCTTTTGTAACATACTTTTGTTGAGCGATCATGCTTATTGACATGTCAAAAACTTTATTCTCTTTTTACAGTAAGTATACCTGAAGGCATTTTGCTGACACCCACTTGTTACATTACTGTAAATTGTTATAGTTTTCTTATTCTTCTTAATTGGGTCTTCGTGTTTCGCTTTTGGTAATCAGAACCCTTAAGGTTCTGATTACCAAAAGCAGCATTGTAGCTGAAGGTCCTCCAGGAATTTCTGCAATGGGCTGTATAAACTGCTCTGTGGGTCCGGAAGACGATGTTCTACAATATAGTATGTAACCATGCTATTGATGCTCTTCCCCTACAAACACACCAGGAACAAATAGTCATTATCGATATTTAGTATTAAGCGTTTCATTGTGTACGTGCCTCTGATAAAAGAGGCTTAAGACTTTTTAGGAGTGGAAACAATACAAGAAATTTACTTTAAAGTGTAAGATTTGGAAAGTTTCTCTTGTAATATTAATATTTATGCCGTCCTAGAAAGATAATCTAAAAAAAATATAACTCTGTTAATCTTTGGTACGATTATCCCCAGTACGAAACTTTTTCAATACGCTATTCACGAAGCTTTAGTTTCATAACAACAACGGGCTTAAATATATTTTTTGGAAAAATAAATAATTTTTTATTTTTATGCTTACGGCAAAATACTGTGTTTACATAGTCACATATGAAGATTATCTGTTTCATTCAACAAAACCGTAGTTTTTTAGAATTACATTAATACTTTGAAACTATTTCGTTTTAATTGTAGTTTAATAGTGACTATAATTATGTATAGGGCATTTAACGTGGTTCTACTACATTATGGGACATCTGGAGCATATTCCACCGAGTTGATCTAATTAGAGGTTGTGGAAAGAGAAAAATCTCAGTCCGATTCCTGTCTAAATTAGCATAAGGACGCGTTAGAACACAATTGTCGAACAAAAAATGCAGTTCAATCAACATAGAGGACTGAGGTAGACACAAAGGTCAAAATGAAGTACACATGAAGTAATAAATGTAACAACTACAAACTATCGTTTATCAGTGTAAGTTACAAGCGGCGGCCATCTTCTACAATAATGTGATCGCATTCTGTTGTACAGCTCCGTAAGCACATTTTTATAGAATAAGGAATAAAACGAACGTTAGTAAGAATTGTGAGGTAAAAATGTATTTACCGAGCTGACTTCACGTGTTATTTCTGACCTATTCGTTCTCTAAAGAATTAGCAATTTCTCATAGTCACACAATATTTTAAAATTCTTTTTCTATGATTCACACGATCACCGGAAAACAGTTTGCTGAACATTTCTTGCCCTCTGTTAGATACCTACTTTTTTAAAAATTAGGTTCTTAAAATTTCTTTGGAAAAGTTTTGAGCGTTGAGCTTATAGATATTGAATTTTCTATAAGATAATATTGCATAGACACGTAGATAATGCTCATACAATGTTATTGAGAAAACTGAGATACAACCTATACAACCATACAAAATAAATTTCATTACTTAGTTTAGGGGTGACGAATTTTGAAAAGTGTATTTTTTTTTAAGTATGTGTGATCAATAATTACGAGTATGATCATCAAACCCTTAAAATTTATGTATATTTGTCATTAAAGTGTCAGCTTCTATTTTCCACCTTTCGATATCGACCCTTTATCGTTCATCTTGTTCCATATCGTTCCACTATCGTTGGAACTTGGATCTGCTCTCGGAGTGAGAGGGTTAAGGTCATAGTCTACCACGCTGGTCAAGTGCGGGTTGGCAGACTTCACACACTTTAGAGAACATTTTTGAGGACTTAAGGTTTGCAGGTTTCCTCACAATGTTTTCCTTTACAGTAAAAGCACGTGACATTTAAACTTAAAACGCACATTTTTAAGAGGTCCTCGGCAGGAATTGAACCTGGTCTCCCGGAGTGAGAGATTTAATTTCAAACCACTAGGTTATCACTGCTTTTCCACATTTGTCGTTTGACGTTTCCTGAATAGTTTCGCTAGCCAAGACCATGACAATAAAATTCTGTTTAAATTTCGTAATATCAGCAACGGTAGTTCCGGTTCTGCGTTAGTGTACGGTAGTTGTAGTTCCGGTTCTGCGTGGCAAGTTTAGTTACCCACGCGAAAAGGGCTTCTCCATTTATAAGATTAGTGAAAATATCACCAGGTTATTATTATTGTTGGTTAAGTACGTCAAGAAATGTGTGGTTGTTTTATTTGTAAAACGAAAATCGCGCCTGTTATCCTTGATGAGTTAGGCAGAGGGGTGTAGTACATTCCCACGTTTCACCAGTTACGTTTACGTCCCACTATGGAATAGGTGGTGAGCCTGTTGCCATATTCCGGGCACAAATCCAGACTTCGAGCCACTACGAGAAAATTTAAATTAGAAAAATTCTATAGTGCCGCACCCGGGAATTGAAACCAGGACCTCCAGTTCAGCTGTCGCACATGCAACCGACACGACTAACGAGGCAGTCAAGTTTAATTTGTGTGAACGTTCGATAAACAAGAGAACAATCGTCATTTTCACAGTAGTGAAAACTACTATTAACTGAAATTTGTTTCTCATACCTATACGTAACAATTACTACAGTATTAATCAAAGTCGACATAGTTCTTTCAAAACAGCGTCGATGTCTACACAATCTCCTTCAAATTAATGATATCTAACTTCGTAATCGTTTGAGTCCGTATACTGACTGCGGTCACTTAATTCCCTTAATCATGTGCGAGCAAGTTTTCTGAATCTAGTTTAAGGTAGACCACCTGCTACACATATCATGCGCTAAGTGCATGAGTGTATTTAAATAGCGACTTTTTGCTCTGACTTTTGTAAACACCTCCTTACCTATTGCATAATAATATATAATATACGTTCATACAAACATACATCATAGTTATCGAAGAGAATTCTTACATTATGAGGCTGTATTTATTTAACCAAGTTGACGGATAAACAAACGACTATTTTATAATTGAGATTACTTTTATTATTTCACATTGTGCTCGTTTGTACAAAGTCCGTTGCACAAAGAGAAATTGCTATGTAGGTACTTGAGAATAGAACATAACAAATAATGCAAAGGAAAATGTTAGAGCTTTATGAAGTTATTTTATGTTGAAAGGAAATCTTCTTCTGTTACGTTCCTACACGTTTATGAAGTTATGTATAAAATTATTTCTTCATAGTATCTTTAATAAATGCTTTAGCTTTGTAGAGTCATTGTATTGTTGACAGTTACTGTTTGCACATGTGTGACGCTAAATAGTTACGTTCACCCATAAGGGTAGTTTAAAATAATTTATTGTATTTAGTAGCTAGTACCTATAGTTAACGATCAGTTGATGACTGATATAATTCAATAATGACCGGCTTGTATAAGTAAGCAAAAGTCTATCTCTCTCTATGCAAAGAACGTAAACGCAACTTCACGCCTGTAATCCCCGAAGAGGAAGCCAGAGGAATACAGAACATTCCCACGTTTCACTGGTTACTATGGAATGGAATAGGTGGTGAGCCTATTGCCATGCATCGGGCACATATTCGAACTCCGAACTCAACTCCGAACCACTACTAGAATTTTAATTTAGATTTTCTAGAAAACTTTCTATAAAAGTTCTAATTTAGAAAAATTCTTTTGTAGTGTTCGACCCGGGCTCTCCCGATCTTCAGTCGCATTTGCAACCAACACGACCAACGAGGCAAGCATTTGAAAAAATACTTTTATGTATTGTAGTCAAGTTCATGAAATATGCTATAGGCTACCTAGAATGATTCTACAAATAATTAATAGCCTTATATATTGATATTTGTACAGTAAGTCGGAAGAAAGAGCACTACCGCTATATGTTTTATAAGCGTACGTTGCTATTACGGGTAATAATACGTAAAGACGATGTATAAAATAACAGCCTAGTGGTTTGAAATGCAATGTCTCACTCCGGGAACCCAGGATCAAATCCTGGCACGCACTATTTTACAAAAAGCGCATTTTTAAGGTTAAATGTCACTTGTTACAACTGTGAAGGAAAACATCGTGAGGAAACCTCAAAAATGTGATCGTGAGGAAACCTCTATGCAAAGAAATATTGCAATTATAATTATCCCTCTAAGTTTTGCGTATTGAGATATGTTCGTTGAGCAATTTTATATATAGTTCGCAGTTTCCCTGTCTTTCGTAGCGTTAAGGGAGATTTGGTGAAAATTAAATATGTGACCGACACACTCCGCTGACTGATTGTCCGCACCGAGGGTCGTGTGAATAGCGAGCTGATCAACTTTGTTGCACTACTGCAAACTCTGTTTGTAAACAGCACGTTTTCAAACTTGTTATGTCCCGACTCAACCCTGCAATACATTACGCAACAATATCATCGATGTGCATAAATTACATGCGTCGATGTGCATAAATTACACCCCTAAGGTCTATCTCACGTATTGCACTTAGCGATTTAAAAAAAAATCTAGGTGTAGAGTATAGATTAGGATAAAGTGCCAATTATGTGTGGGTGGCGGGGCACAGTGAAGATCACAAATAAAATCAGAGGTCCACGATTTAACCTTTAATTACTATGATTTTATACTGATTTTATAATTACGCTAACACGGTCCCGAAGTTAGGGTGCCGTGAGTATTAAAACTAAGGGTGTCCACTCGGTCCGAAGTAAGGTCACCGAGAGGCACTTGGACTGTGCGCACATGAAATTTATGCACATCGATGATAATGTTGCGCAATGTATTGCAGGGTTGAGTCGGGACATAACTGTACAATTATATGAGCATGTTTACTTCGTAAATTTTTGATGTACCTACATACATATGTAGAAACAGTCAAACAGTGTTTTATAAAAATTTTATTTTATACGGAACACGTTGTTTTAACCTTTTTTTTATGCAAATCTCTTAAAAATTTGTCTTTTTAAAATTGTAACAATTTTGTCATTATGTATTTTAAAGAGAAACAACAGATTTTTTTAAAATAAAGACTCTTGCTTTTGCACCTCGCTAAGGTACTGTAGAAGCTTTCATCGTCATCATGTCGTCATTCCAGAGCAAGCAGCCGTGTCTAGGCAAATCTCCCTCTATCACGTTTAGTCGCGACTTACGACGAATCTTACGACTCCCTGGTATCCCGGCATGTGGTCGGCGGATGTATTACATTTATAGAATGTCATTATACAATAGAATAATAGTTTGAAGATTAAAATTCCGACAGGCAATATTCATTATATAACTGTAATCTTACATCATCTGAATAGTTTTCCATTGAGATGAATATCGCGTAGGCATGGTGCATCAGAATGTGCGTACGCAGTGTATTTATAGTACGGGAACGATAGTGGCGTTCCTTGTGATATTTTAAGGTACTCTTAGGCTGGGATCACATTTGGTGTATAATAACCGTAACGTTTGTTTTGCCTGCCGCTTCCGAAAACGCATCCATACTTACAGTAATGTAGTACCATTGTATGTTGTAATTCCTATTTCGTAAAATTTATACCTACCAACAAATGTATACTATACATGTGTCCACCACCATTATATATGTGTCCGTTATGCTTTGCACATAAATGACGTGCGTATTGGTATAAGGAAGTTTATGAAGTACGGTTTCATAAAATAAGTACATCTTCCCAACATCGTTCACTGCTGGACATAGGCCTCTGTAATATCACGCCCACCGAGCGCGATCAAAAGCTCTTCATACCCAACAGCGAACGGCGAAAAATCGCCGCGTACATCGTCGCTCCAGCAAGATGGAGGGCGTAACAATATCATATACAAAGAAATTTATATGTATAACAAAATATTTGAATGTGTACCGGACTTTAGCCTTTACGTTCATCACACCGTCTGTCGTATCAGCGTCGGTTGAGTCAACCCTGCCGTCTTGGCCTGTTGTTTTTACACTGTCTACGATCCAGCGGATGACCCTATTGCACAAGAGAAGATTATTATATAAGTGACAATTAATTTATCAATTTCTTATCAGTACTAAATAATTGTAATACGCAATTAGTGATTATTAAGGAACATAGAGCCTTTTAAAATTTAAATTTAGATTGATTAAAGTTGTAGATATAATTAAATAATGTAGATAGAATTAGAGGGTAAGAATATGCATTATAAAATTGGATAGATTCTAAAAACATAGAATAATGTATGCGCAAATTATCTATTCTGTATCAGTGAGGTATTCCTCTGTCCTTATGTCACTGTCCGTATGAAAACCGCCGCTTATAATACCGTCGGTAATTAAATGCCTCCAGCACCTCCTTTGATTTGTGCTACTTTCTTTTACTCTCAATGCTGGTATCGGGCGGCGACTACGAGAACGCAAGAACTACATACAATATGTCTTCATGTTATTTTATTAGCGTTCGTACTTTTTTATTGTTATTCTATCGTCACATCAGGTCCCTCGCGGGTTAGATTAAGTGACAGACATTCCCCTCCTCACACACCTGCCATGCTTTTTCTATATTCATCACTCTATTTATTTATTTTTTTTTATCTCAATTCCTTTGATCTTCTTGAGCTTTAATATTTTCAAACCTTATCGACACGGTCAGATTTTTCATTCGAAATATGATACACATAAAACCTATAACGACTACTAAGCTATCTTATAGATGGAGCACGCGTAATTCAAATTCGTCATTCTTGACGTCCATGAAGCTATCCAATTCTCTCAGTCGTTATCTCGTATATTTGGAGTTAATCAAATTAAGTAATTGTCAATGCACCCCGCCTTTACCTGGACGCTTGTTTGTACATCTGAACGTCTCGGTGTGTATACACAGCGGTCACAGAAGGTCCTTTGTTTGCTCATTCAGTCTATACACGGGCAATATGTTCCCACATATCCTATATGTGCTCTATAAGATATCGGCTTCCTGATTGCTTACTATGTCAGAAGTTGGTGACGGTCTATGCGTAGATTATAATTATCAATTGTAGGTATTATAACGTCTTGCATAGCTATTAAGGAGTTATCTCACACCATCGATAACGCTATGGTATGGTCCTATGGTCCAATGTTTAGTGAACATGACTGCTGATATGGTAGTCGTGATGCCGATTCCCACCCAAGATAATTTTTTGTCTAATGCGCATAAATAGAAAATTCTACTTAAATGTAATGTTTGTACGCATATTAAACTATTATACGTTTCTATTTGACGCATAACATAGCTGGTGAAAAGTGAGGAGGAGGAGGAAGTCTCTCAGCCTATACATTCCGGAAAATACAGGCGTGATGTTGTGTTATAAGTTTTATTTCATTTTCAGATTTTCATGAAAGGATAGATACCATTCGAGCATTTTTAGGTACTTATTGCTAGAACTGAAGTATTCTTTTATAAAAATATTATAAGGATATTTAAGGAGATAAGGAGAGTCAACAGTCAACATGAGTATTAAATAAAATACATTCCAACATCTTCCTATTTCATATGTTTATATATGTCACTGAAAAAGTAAATAATTTAATTAATGACCGAATCCAAAGAACAAGCAACCATTTGTATGCGCGAAGTGCCAGCGAAAGGCGCCACCGCGGGGAAACTTTTGATTACTTTTGCGCGTAACCTTGCAATTCGTGTTTCGTGTTTATGATACGCGTTGATATGACGTTATGCAACGTCGTGCCGTCTGCTCCGGGCGGCGCGCCCCCGCACCGGACACCACGACGGTGGGAGC
Source organism: Mysoria sejanus stolli (assembly GCA_018245835.1). NCBI lineage: Eukaryota > Metazoa > Arthropoda > Insecta > Lepidoptera > Hesperiidae > Mysarbia > Mysarbia sejanus. The sequence goes on along the minus strand of DWEJ01002934.1, from coordinate 312 downwards.
CGGCGAACATGTGACGTTATTGACACTCGCTACACCTCGCCACACCTCTATTTTCAACTTTATTTCTATACTCATAAAGAGCACTCGAGTCTTTGTGAATATAAATTATACGCTAAATTTTATCGATTGACACTGAACTGATTTTTAATGATGCCTCATCTGAAATTAACGCGTTCGCAATGAAGAGCATGAAATAAATATCGTCTATCTTTTTCAACTGAAGTGTTTCTTCAACTGAAGTTTTTTTATTCTTTGCGCTTCTATTTTTCTCCGAAACCGGCGCGAGTGTGAAGTGAACGATATATTTACTAG
>DWEJ01002933.1:0-10930 GCA_018245835.1 Mysoria sejanus stolli | reverse complement strand
TTTATAATAAAGTTAAGTAAGTTAAGTATTTCAAGTAAAAATACGTCAAAAAAGATTTTTCTGAAAAAAACAAATCCATCTTTGTTCTAAGACTGCGACGATATACACAAGCATTTCCATTTAAGTTTAGTTTTCGTTGCGCATATTATATATTAACTTCTATTTTGTTCGCAAATGTTGTTTTATTATAATTACGAATATCCGATATCGTGACCTGTTTGAATATTTATTTGTAATTTTTAAAATTGAGTCGTTGATTTAACGCGATAGAGGAAGGAAATCGATATGGCGCGGCAATTTCATTATTTTGATATGTTTTTGTAAAATTGCGTGGTTGTTTGTGTATAATTTTTAATTTTATTTTACATTTAATTAATTGTACATATTATATAGATATTGCTAATTCTATTATAATTCAATTTCTATCTCCATACCTTAACATTTATGATTTCTATCTAGATAAACTGTTGGTAATGATGACAAGTGTTGGCTCACAGACAATTTATATTCTGGTCCCGATTCTGGTTTTTATCCAAACTAACATTTGTTGAAGTCATGAGCTGTGATAATATTAAGAATTGAATATCTCAAATATCTTGCCACCAATTTTCAATGTAAGCATCGAAAGAACTTGTGTAATAATAACAAAACGGATGATAAACTATATATGCGACATATAAATATATACTTATATAGATATACAACGAACCCACGACACCCGGCGCAGCACTCAGGTTCGCTAACCACTGCACTAACAAGCCAACTATAACATTAAATTCTAAGAGTATTAAAATATTTTATTATTTAATATTTTTTTTAATTTCAGGCTATGTCGCCCATCACTGTACTTCTGTCAATGTTATACATCATTGGATCTCTAACAGTTTTCGGGATGATATTGGATGCTTCACCAAAAGCTCCGTTGTACGAAACTGTGCGATGCTTTATTTTAATATTAATGGATAGGTTGGTGTTCCCCAGGGTAGCCCTAATGGGACCGGTGTTGCAGCTATTCTATGTATTATCAGGATTCTTCTGGCTTCTTTTCGTTTATAAAAGTATTGAAATCAAAGCGGACAAAAAAGGAATTTAAATCTATAACGACATATCAAACACACTAATCTTTTTAAAAGGACTGAAGACATTAAGCTTGTAAATAACTTTGAACCTTTCGATGTTTGCATTATATATTTTTTGGACAATAAAACATTAAAGAAACATAAGAACAAAGAAATAATATTATTACGTTATCATAACACATTCGATATTAATTTGTAATTAGTATAGAGAAAATTAAAAATTTATTTGTAATGGCTTTTTTATTCGGATTAGAAGTACTTTTAAAATAAGTACTTTTAAGAGTAGTCGGACTTGCTTAATTAATTCAAAAGGATTCTGTTAAATGTGGATGATTAAAACGAGCGTGCATATCAAACGGGGACTATTAATAGTATTTATTATGACTAGTAGCCCCTGATCTACATAGACGTGTACAACTGACCTCGAAAAGGGCTCTAGAAATAAGTTTAATTTTTACATTTGACTTTGTATTGGTTGTTATTGAGGCAGTTGTAGTAATATGACAGCTGGTAAATAGCGCTTGTTAAGTGAAACCAAGTTATCACAATTTTATTCATTAATAGTATATATTAGTTACAATCGCGATCTCTGATTAAAAGGTCAAATCTGGGCTCGGGTACTACTTGATTTTTATAACTTAGAATTTTTAGGTAAAATAAACATATCCGGTGAAACCTGGAAGTGTTTTGCAATCCTCTGCCTACCTCTTCGGGGATCACAGGCGTGAAGTTATGTCACTTATTTTTAGATAAAATTTCTAATAATGTCTCGAAGTCTGAATTTGTGGCCGATGTATGAAAATAGGCTCAATATTTAATGTGACTTCCTTATTTACTATAAATACAGGTTTATAGTGTGGTAAAAAAAAAATGAATGAAACTAATAAATTTGATTGCAAAGATCAATCATAGTTTCGTAAACAGAATGATGCAACACGAACACTTGTTGCAACTGAATTATTAATAATCTAATACATAAAAAGGAATAACAATTAATGCTAATCTTGTGTTGTAGTTCGCCTTTAGTAATAATCTATTCTGTTTATTTTTCCTTGTTTACATTTACTAAAATATTTTCTCGTATAATTTTTTGCTCTATAATATCGCGTTTGGTTATACTTTTGATTTTTTTTTGTTTGGTTATTTTGTGGGTAATCAAATAAAAAAATAACTTTAAATGTATGTATAAATAAGTAATTATAATGCATGATAGGAGGTCATGACTCCCTCCTGGGCTGGGTCAGCGGCGTAGTTAGACCACTAATTAGAATAGTTAAACATAATGTTTTTATATATTGTTATATAAGCGCTCCTCTATAATTTGGAATCTGTAGTTATCCCTAAGAAAACTGTCTCATCCACGATTTCAAGGTGCTCACTATTGATGGTAGCATCCATCTTCAGCTTCTTTACATTGGGCAAAGTGAACCTGACGCATTTTGTTTTTTTATTGTTTAATACAAGATTGTTTACGACAAACCAATTATGGCTTTTTTCAAGAGCCTCATTTATATTATTGGTTTCTCTTTTTACTTTGTTTGTCTTTTTACTTTAAGTATCAAAGATGTGTCATCCGCAAATAACACAATAATACATAAATATTGTACTGGGAAAGATAGAGTCGTTTATATATACCAAAAACAAAAACAGATCTAAAATAAAGCCTTGAGGCACGCCCACCTTCACACACGAGCCCGCAGATTTGAATCCTTTTACTTGAACTCGTTGTAATCTATTTTCCAAATAAGATCCAAAGAGTTTAAGAGAAATTCCCCATATACCATAATGTTCTAATTAGTTAAATATAGTAACTTAAATATAGTAACTCAAAATAAAGTAACTTAAGTACAGTAATTTAAGTAGGTACAGTAAACTTAAGCGCAGTAACTCAAGCACATTAAATCAAACGCAGTACCTTAACTACAACAATTTAAGTATAGTACTCTTAAGTACAGTAACGCTTTAATTAAGCGCATTAAATGAAGCGCAATAACTTAAGCGCATTAAATTAATGTGATTAGTGATTTAAGTCACTCATTAATTAGGATTCACTTTTAAGTTACTAATTAACTAGTACACTTAAGCGCAGTAACTAAAGTGTTTTAAATTAAACTTAACCGCATTAAATTAAGCGCAGTGATTTAAAGTCAGTCGTTTACTACGATCCATCAACTAAAACGCATTAACGTAAGCGCAGTAACATAAGCGCAGTAATTTAAGAGCGGTAATTTAAGAGCGGTAATTTAAGAGCGGTTATTTAAGCAAGCTAACTTAAACCTAATTGGAACAACTTAGGCGAGACAACTAAAGCAGGCTAACTTAAGCTGACTAACTTAAGCAGGCTAACTTGAGCTGGCTAACTTAAGCGGGCTAACTTAAGAGGGCTAACTTAAGCGAGCTAACTTAGACTGGCCCGCTTAAGTAAGTCAGCTTAAGTTAGCCCGCTTAAGTAAGCCGGCTTAACTTAGCCAGCTTAAACTTAAGCTGGCTAACTTACCCGCTTAAGTTAACCCGCTTGAGCTAACTAGGTCAAGCGGGTTAACTTAAGCGGGTAACCTAGGCGGGTAACCTAGGCGGGTAACCTAGGCGGGTAACCTAGGCGGGCTAAATTAGGACGGCTTACTTAGCGGATTAACTTAGCGGGCTTGCAGACCAGCTTAAGCGGAGTAATAGTGACAGGAAATTGTTTTTTACGTTACGTATCTCTGATCATTATTTATAGATTGATTTAATAACTAATGTTAAAACATTAATTTTTTGATAATCTTTAATATGGTACGTTAGGGTAAGGTCGGACCATTATTCGGTTAATTGAAGAAGGTTCAGCAAATATTTTTTGTCTCATTTCCTATATAAGACCACACGGCCCAAATATTAACATGTCCTGTTAAAAAGATATGTAAATTAAACTATTGGTATTGCAGAAAGCGCGATTACTCTAAAGAAAACATATCTAAGTTTAAAAAATGTATTGAAAGCTTAAGTTTTCAAGATACTTATAGTACTAATGATCCAAATGAATCCTTTGAAATCTTTTATGACATGTTTAAAATGTTTTATGACCTGTGCTTTCCGATAGTAACAATTAGGCGAAATGTAAAAAAGAACTCTAGATGGATTTCCAAAGGAATTAAAACGTGTTCTAAACGAAAAAGAGAATATCTATGGAAATATAGACTTTCACCAAGTGAAATTACGAAAAAACAATATCAAACTTACTGCAAACGTTTGAAAGTCGTAATTAATCTTACACAAAAAGCACAAAATGATAATTACATAAAATTAGCAAACAACAAAAGCAGGGCAACTTGGAGGGTAATAAACAAAACTAAGTATTTGTATCCCAGAGAACAAATTTCACAGATACTTATCGACGGTATAAATCTAAAAGACCCTACACAAATAGCACAAGCATTTAATAATTTCTTCATTGACCAAATAGCATGTAAAAATGAGAATAACACTAATAACAGTAATGATAATAATAATAATGACAATAATAATAATAATGACAATAATCATAATGACAATAATAATAATAACAATGATGACAATACTAATAATAACGATAATTATGATGATAATTTTAATCAAAATATTATTAATAATAATCCAAATTCTATTTTCATGATGCCTACTATTCCTAATGATATATTACAAGTAATAAGATTATTAAAAAATACGAATAGTACTGGATATGACGATATTTCGACAAAAATAATAAAACATGTCTCAGTACAAATTTCCCCACCGCTGAGTCATATTATCAATTTATGCATTGAGCAAGGTATTTACCCTGAAAAATTAAAAATTTCGATCATCAAACCACTATTTAAAAAGGATAATAAATTAAGTATGTCATGTTATCGCCCGATAGCTCTAATCCCGATATTTTCTAAGATCTTTGAAAAAATAATTTATAACTGTTTATATGGATATTTTGAAAAAAATAATTTATTTACTAAAGCACAAAAAGGTTTCAGGAAGAATAAAAATATAAATATGGCAATATTTGACTTAATTCAAAGTATAATAACAAATATGGATAAAAAAATACCAGTATCGGCCTTGTATCTTGATATGACGCGCGCATTTGATTGCGTCGATCACAATATATTATTACAAAAATTACAGTTTTATGGAGTAAGAGGAAATGTATATGAATTACTGAAATCGTATCTCAAGAATAGAGTCCACATTACTCAAATTAATAGAATTTGTATAGAATCGAAAACTGAACATACTTATTGTTCAGAACCAAGATCTGTTCAGTTGGGCGTACCACAGGGTAGCATATTGGGACCGCTACTGTTTTTAATTTATATAAACGACCTAACGACGGTCACAAATAAACAGATGGTTTTGTTTGCAGATGACAGCACCATAATATTTACAGGAAACGACTTAACAACCTATGAGCGTGATGCAAATAATACATTAAAATTAATTACTAATTGGTTAACCGATAACAACTTAATGATAAATCTTAATAAAACCAGTGTGATGCATTTCAGGCAGCGTTGTAACAGTCAACAAATTACCTTGAGTCATCAGGGTACTTTAATAAATGTCACCGATAAAGTAAAATTTTTAGGTTTATGGCTCGATGAGAAATTGGATTGGAAGACTCAAGTGGAAACTGTTTCCAAAAAATTAAATAAATATGCATACGCATTGCGCATTCTTGCAAGAAAGTTAGGTAATACAAACTCATTACTGATGGCATATCATGCGTATGTATCATCAACTTTAAGGTATGGCATTATGTTTTGGGGAAACTCAACAAATAAAGATAGTGCCTTTAAAGCACAAAAGAAATGTGTTCGTGCCATTTGTAATATAGGCAACAGAGACAGTTGTGTACCCCACTTTAAACGGTTAAAAATTTTGACTACGCCATCTATTTACATCTATGAAACGGCCGTTTTTGTTAGGACTAACATCCATTTGTATGAGATGCTAAATAGTAAGCGCCATTGTAAAATATGTGCTCCCCCTTCAAATACAGCGTTATTGACTAAAAGTGTAGTTGGGATGGCTTGTAGAATTTATAATAAATTACCATTAACGATTCGTCACAATGAAAACAATCTTAATAAATTTAAATCTAAATTACATAAATTCTTAGTGCATAAGACATATTATACAATAAATGAATATCTAGCTGACAAATCTATTTGACCACTGAGTTTGACATGTATAATTTGTAAATCTTTCATTTATTAATTAATTAATTGATTTAGATTATTAATAATATTCTTCTTTTTTTTTGGCAAAGGGGTTAAATGTAAAAATATATAATTTTATTGACTATATACTTCTATTTTTGATGTTTTGCACGCCAACCTAGGCAGGATTTAATGGTTAAGTTTGTTTTGTAACACGTAATTCCATGTACCTAAATCCAGCAAATAAAGCATTTGTATTTGTATTTGTATTTGTTTTTTATGTACTTATTTTCATTAAGTTTCATGAAATATGAGCACGAGTGTATCCTCGTACTCATGTATACGCCACTTCTATTAATATTAGTTTCGATAGTAATATACATACTAAAATAAAATACAGTATGTCAATACGCACATTATTCATTAGTCATATTATGTAATTATTTGAAATGACTGTTACAGTACTTCCATATGATTAGTATAAACTTGAACTATTTTTAAGTGTTGACTATAATTCATGAACAGTCTAGCGCTGGGGGTGGTCTGGAGTGTTATCTATTAACTATAGTTAATATATCAATATTGATATATTCGTCTAACGCAGGTTCTTAAGTCACTCTTATTATATTTTTTGGACTAAAGAAGTGGTAAATAGACATTTGATGTGGAAATATCCATCTGATAAATAATAACATGTAATAATTATAACATTTGCGAAACAACTGAGACGCATAGAACAACACTCGATTGAACCTGTTTTATAATAACCACACAACTGATAAAGATATATTTGCTAATACATTCTTGTAGATTTATTAAACACAAATTGTGATTTGTGATTGCAACACAAATTTTTGTTTCGACTGGAAATCGAACTCGCAGCAACTATGAATATTCAAAGACTGTAACAGGTGGACGTATATTTAATTATTAATTGGAATCATAATTAAAATTTTAGTCAGTCCACAGATCACGACACCATCAAGTTGTGCAGTAGGAAATGTCAATAGGAAATGAATATTAAACATTGCACCTGTCTAGTATGTATCTAGCTCTATAACACTTCCTATATTAGTATATCGTATCCCCGGTGCGACACTGTCACTTATGCAAAAATGTAGTTTTTCAGGAGAAGAATTTAAAACTTTGACAAAACAATGACTTTAGAAGATAGATGATATGAATAGCTTATACTACAACGTCAACGTTTCGTACTACAAATTAACTTTATCGCAAAGGTTTAAGTAAAGGAGTGCTTTAGGACAATTACATAGTTAACTAATTTTTGTAATTTTTGCAAAAGTGACAGTGTCGCACCGGGGGTGCGATATCATAGCTTTAAAAGTATCTAATTCATCAAATCTCAATAATCCTTGCTGTTTTAGTAATTTATTAACACAATATAAAAAATTCATCTAGTTCATCCTGAGCCTGCTTCCGAGCTTTCCTTGTTATAGGCCTCTTAAAAGGGGGCCTTTGTGCATAATATCAGAATGTTTATTTGCGCTGCCTTCGCTACTGTCCATTAGAGGGCAGAGCATTAAGTTACGGCTTGTAAAAACTTAAAAAATTTGCTTTTGCTTACTTGTTGGTTGCACTGAAATTAATGACATTACACAAAACAAAACATACTTTCTCTCTTGCATTATTAAGTCTAAATTAGAGCTTTATAGTATGGATTGACGATGTCAACCACACACCTCATAACTCCACCAACTGATCTTCGTCACGAAATATTCAATCATATTTTTACATGCGAGTAACAATTATATATACATATATTGGATATACACTATTCGTGCGCGTTAATTGAGGCTTGCGTGGTGACGTTATACCGTAGCGACGTGTTTGTAATATACAAAAAATTATACAAATACCTCATATAATAAAAACATGATATGGAATCATCGAAAGTATACATATACATACATACATCAAGCAGGTCCCAAATATTATATCGTGTGTGGTTTGGAAAACAAATATTCATAGCTCATTAATCCATTGGTAATCTACCCTAACCCTCCTTTGGACTTGTATCATCCTTACTAAACCCTCCCTTAAGGTTTCCGACAATATTAAATTACTAACTATGTTTTCTTCGACTTGGTTTCATTATTTTACCGATATTCATAACTTGTACGGGATTCAGATTGTGTCGTGCAGTCGTTCAAAGTTAATAATAATAATTTATTTATTGAAGTTAAAAAAAACCCATCGGGTGCATATTTTTTTTTAAATAGACATTTATAACATTAATATTATGTAATTCTTTAATACGCAAACGCATAATAAGTAAACGTAAGCAATCCGTTGTTTATCCGATAAACAAGATAAAAATTTAATTGCAATTGAGTTGTTACGTTAGTATAGTGAGTGATAATTAAATTATGCGTTATGCAATGTATACGTAAGACATTGAAATAGTCAAAGGTATTTTTTTACGTACCCAAAACAATCACAGTACTTTCATAATGCCAAATTGTTCCTTGTATAATGTTCCTGTTTAGACTTTCCATATAAAAACCGTATTAAATACGGACTAATTCACTGATGTATAATGTTATAAGGCGTCCAACTCACGCTATATACTCAGATAAATAAGTTGCTTCTAACAGCAATCAATAATTTAACAATACAGTCAATACATACATTGAAATGAATCAACAAGGACATAACTTCACACATGTATTTCCCCGAAATTGTAGGGAACGCACTGTAAAGCACTCCCACGTTTCATGAACATGTTATTTATTCAATTATGGAATAAAGAGCGAGCCTATTCGCTATTGCCATATAGTAGGCAATGGCAATGATTTTACTTTTTCTATTTTATTTCGCAATTAACACTCTCAACGGGCAACCTCAACTGGTGGATACCGAGGCAGCCTAGGATGTAGCACGCTTGCCTACACAATGCCTATACACATCTGTCTTGAATAATTCCAGTTTGTATAATTCGAGAAAAACAGACGACGGCAGGGATCTCCACTCTTTCACAGTTCAAATGTATCAAAAGCGATTTAGCATAACGCTTCGTCCTGGTCACAGGAATGTGGAGTAAAACGGAAATTTAATAATGAAATGGATATACTAATTTAAAAATGTTATTTGATATACAGTTGCACCTGCGTGTTGCTTAGTATTTGAAAGAGATCAATTTCATCGAGTCCTTTCACTACCACATTGCTCAACGAGCGAGGGCATTACGAGTACGCCAGAAGCATTCTATGGCCTAATAGCAAAGTAAAACGCTTTTACTGCTAATGTACTCTGGTGTATATATGGATGTTATGTAAATATAATTGACATAACACAGTGATTACAAGTGCTGACTATGAATAATAATTGTCGCGTTGCGCTAGTAGCTGCCTGAATGCTGGTTATTAGCTCCTAGGTTTTATCTCAGAGTCGAAAAAAATATTATTGGGTTTGTGTAACTTAAAATAAATGATGGAAGTATTACGTAATGATGGAAGTACTACGTAATGATGGAAGTACTACGTAATGATGGAAGTACTCTGGTCTAGTTCTTTGGAGAAATATACGCGTATATACTGGGATTATAAGGCCATGAACGGCAACAATACTTGAATTTGGGTATACGCTTATCTGACATCGTATTCTGCTCTCGTTGATTCGTGGTTGCAAATGCGTCTACCGATCGTGAAGTCCTGGGTTCAACTCGCGGGTTGGGCACTATTCAATTTTTCTAAATTAGATTTTGTATTAGTGGTTCGAAGCCTAGATAGATAGGTATATACCCGATATATGGCATTAAGCTATGACATATTCCAAAGTGGACATGGCAGTGTAGGTACTACAATCCTGTCTACCTCTTCTGGGATTATAGGCGTGATGTTACGTATTTTGCTGTCGTTTCCCTTCGGACTGGAATACTGCAGTTATTATGTACTTCATTGTGATGTGACAATCAAGACCAGTTAACGTAATCAGGGTCAGAAATACCATGTACGTGTCCAAATACGCAGGACGAACCAGTACTTGATAGATGTCATCAGCCTAAGTCCACTGTTGGACATATGCCTCTCCTTATGAACACCATCGCACCACGTTCCTGTGTCCAGAAATTCCTATCCGTATGCCATAGTGATAAATTTATAAAAAGAGATACATTTTAATGAATGTACTTAATAGCATTTACAAGTGACTTGGCTTATCACCTGAATTCCATGTTACTGAGTCCTAAGATGGCAATTGCTTCTTGAATGAATGCTATCAAAAATTAGTTTATAGATCACCTTCACGTTTAGAGTCAGATCTTCTAGTCACCACGACTTAAACGAATCAGATTGCTTAATATATTTGGCGTGATATACAGCTACTATGAAATGTTATATATAACAAATATTGTTATATTTCAATAGAATTCTGAAAGTTTTTCCTCTTGACCTTTCAATGCGACAGTTTGAGATGCGAACACGGTCCAAAAACTATGAATGAAGAATTATAACAGTATACAACAATAACAGTATGCACATAAATGTATATTAAGAATAAAACTATTTGCATTTGAGTTTGCTCGCTCATAGACTGGGTTAACTGTTATGGTATGGTATGCATTAAATTCGCCCTTTATCGAACCCGTAGCTTGTACGCTTTACTATAAAGTTCAGATTAAATGATAACGGAAGTAATCACTCAATGTTTGTATTAAAACAGGAG
>DWEJ01002932.1:0-10931 GCA_018245835.1 Mysoria sejanus stolli | reverse complement strand
TACATCTAAAATAAATTGTCAAAAAGTCTTGTAATCCTATCACATTTTACATAAAATCGACGTCTTTCATATGCGATGGGTACTTCAGTAATTTACAATCAGTTACCACTCAAGTTAAGACATAGGATCGGCGACACATTTGCGTTCACGGATACCTACCTACCTACGGCCTACGGGGAGTCGGGGTCGATACCCGTTTGTGCAGAGAGGAATCTCGATACATTTGTCTTTAATTTTGGGTACATGTGTGTTATTATTATCTACAATTGTCAGACGTATATGAGTGTCTAGGACTCTCACAATTGATAGGTTTATGGTGTGGATTCCAGTGGGTTTATTCATTTATTTAAGCTGCAATACGTGTCATATAATTAATGTGATAATGTCGAAATGTATTATATAGAAGAGACTCACATGTCGTAATAATAAACTATCGTCGCATCTGCGTCTACCTGAAAGGGTAGGAAGTGGTGTGCAGTATACTCCCAAGTTTCACCAGTTACATTTACATCCTACCACAAAATGGGATGTGAGCCTACTGCTATAGGTATACAGGGAAGACAGCCTTACTCAGAGATACTTTGAGGAATTTCAAGTTAGAAAAACCCATTAGTATCCAAAACGGGGGATGTGATAATGATATAATATCAACACGAAAATAGGTTAAACCGTGTTCCTGGCAATAATTTACGTGTTCTTAACGTGCAGCGCCATCTATTACACTAATTTGACACGAGAATCGATCCTTATCAACGTGCAAGCGATTTGGCGCGTCCCGCATCCCATATTTCCCGCGTAAACCGACTAATTGTTTCCAAAATCAATAAATACTACGTGCGAACAGTTGTGGCGCGTAAATGTCGTTTCGTACATCGTTTGTGGCGTAAACGAAGCATAGAGCAACAAATAGTGTTGTTTGGGTGTTAATTTATTTGTGTAGAAGTGTTTGCACGGTTTTATGTTAGAATGAGTTATGTTGGTATGGAAAAACTTGTTAAGTAGGGCGAAGACAACATTCAACTGCAGTACTGTACAAAGAGAATTGACATTGTGCGTAATGATTTAGAATTTCATAGATACAAGCTCTAATAAACAGTTACGAGTTAGTTATAGTTAGTGGATATTTGCTCGATGCATGCCAATAGGCTGACCACCTATTCTATAGTGGGACGTAAACGTAACTGGTGAAACGTGGGAGTGTTCTGCATTCTTAGGCCTACCTCTTCGGGGATTACAAGCGTGAAGTTACGTTGTTTTTTTACTTTTTTTAGTTATAGTAAATAAAATGAATATAGTATTTAAGGTACACATTATTTAGCTTGTTTTTGCTACATTAAGCTGATGTTTATAGACAACTGAACACCACGGAGCTAGAAATTTATTGACATAAGCATGAAATATGTACTTGAAATATGGATAAGTTAGTTAGTATGGATAAGTAATTACATATTAAGTACATACATGCATCTTATACATACATTTTTTCACGCCAAGTCCCTCTCGGGTAAGGCAAAATTATTCAATCTCATATTTCAGCTGCTCGAAACGAATTTAATGAAAAATGACAATGGTTAAGGATAATTTGTTGAAATTGTTTATGGTTGAAAGAAGTTCATGTTGGAATGCAAACTAAAATACTTGACATTCTGATTGTAATATCATATCGTATGCTTTTATCTTTAATGGTGGTCAATATACTCGTAGAATCAATTCTTAGGCGAACAAAATACGGCCAATATAGAAATTTCAAGGACATCTTCTGATTTTTATGGTCATTTTATTCATTTCCTCACACACAAAATACATGAATCATCTTTTAACGAATGGTCCCAAAACAAATCAACGTAGATTAATAGATTCTAATTTAATTCCTTAATAGTTCCTAATAAACTTTATAAAAGTCAGCTTACCCCTAGGACACAAGTCGGGGAGCTACAGAATCTCACTATTTAGAATTAGTAAAACTTAGACTTGTAGATTGTAGTTGTACTCGTAAGCTATACAGGCTGTTGGAAAGTTGATTTAGGTCGGATCGTATTGTCGAATTCGTATTAACTGAATTCATATTATCGAATTCACATCAATCGTATACAAACAAGAAGAATTAGTTGTATTGAATGCCAAATTTAATTGTATCGGTAACTTTACGTATGTTTAGGAATTTATCTAACGTAACCTATATACATATATCTATTTATTGCACTAAAAAGTATGCCGGACACTGCTGGACAAAACTGCTGGACATGGGGCTCCTCCCAGCAATGACTATGACTTACAACACGACAATACATTGTCATTACATATTATTAAAACTAGCATACCGTATGATTTGTTTTTCAGACATAAACACGACTTTAAGGTTCTGAGAATTTAACGATCGTCTATAGAATTAATTAACATCGGCGTATGCACACGCAGCCTGCACTTATTTACCAATACAATGTTAACACCTGATCGGGCAATAAGCATTAGAACAATGCAATATCAATAAAGCTGGCACGAGGCGACGCCACGCGCACTGGTCGTGTCGCACGCGCGTGTGGAGCGCGCCTTATCGTGACCGCGCGGGCGCTGGCTGCCTGCTAATCGATACAGAGCTGAGATACTAAATAAATTAGGCTCTTTTACTTGCTGCGTGTAATCAGTTAAGGGTTGGTTTACATGTGGTGCTGTATTAAATAACTGAATAATATTTTATACTGCAGCATTTCTCGCATTTAGTCGTCTGGCTCCTTGCTTGAGTTTTATTAATGTTATGATGGTTGTAAGTGGTGTTTCTGTACCTGGAATTAAAATTATGTATGTATATACATTTTTATGTGTTTAGTTATTGGTTGTCTGGTTACTATCTACTACTGTCTGTTTAGTTTGACATCAGATTGCCTTGTGTGGTTAAAATTTAGTAAAAACTTTTTTATTATTAAGTTTCAGCTTTTCAGATACTCGCGACCTTAAGGGTGTTACGGGTGGCAAAATTATTAAATTAAATTCAGCAAAATATTACTGAATGACTTTTTAATAATCCCAAAAAGTAAAGTTTCCATATAAGTGAATATATGTCCAGAAATCACAATTTAAAAATGTTTTGTATTACAACCATTATGGTATTTATATGTATTACAACTAGTGTGGTATAACCATACGGTAAACGTAGCTGATGAAACGTGGGAATGTACCGCACTTAACTGCCTACTTGTGCAAGAATTACCGACGCAATGTTACTTTATGCAATATTATAAAAACTATAAAAACCAAATTTTTACAACATAGTTAATATTCATTATTATTATCCCTATCTATTAAATTCAGCGCCATGTAAACCTGTCATAAAATCCACGTGTGCCGACACACGCGCCTCCAATAACCCGCCTCATATAAATAATGAACTTAATCGGCGCAGTTCAAAGGTAAATTGTGTATTTGGAAAAGCATAAATGATTAGAAAGCTCTTTTACGTAACTTTATGGGCTTTGTGGATTTTTCATACGGAATCTCCTATAATGTTAATTTACGTAAGTATTAAGTATACAGTGTAAATTATCGGTAGAGCTAGTTTACATTAAATTAAATACAATAATATTAATTGATAAGATTAAAAATATATTGAAAATTAATGCCAACGAGTAACTTCATTTGTTCAGTTTAATGTAAATTATGTAACTGAAGTAATAGAGAACAAATGCTTGCATCTTTTCAGGATTGAACGTTACTCGCTGTACAGGAGACGGAGGTAAACATCGTGAGAAAATCTGCACACCTTAGAGATCTGCATAATGTGCTTTTTATGATACAAGTCAATAATTACCAAAATAAAATAATAGAAATGTTATTAGAAATTTTTATATTAGTAAGGAATTTTTTGATTGATTATTCATTAATTGAAATAAAAATATTGTACACTGAACTTTTTTTTTTTGTTTTATTAACATTAAGAAGAAGTCTATGGTTTTCGGCTCAATTCTGTTCTTTATGCATTATTATTTGATAAGCACGATTTAAATAAAAAAATTTCTGAGTCAATAGACACTTCTTTGGAAATATCCTTTTTGTAGACCAATATTTTTTTAGTTCAATTTTTAGTTCATAAGTTTTAGTTCATATTTAAAACAAAGCTGGTAATTTATTCTTGGAACATAATATAGTATTAGGCACGTTAATCTATTTACTTATTCAAACATGATGAATGGAGCATGTTTAATATATAAAAGTCAAATTTCAATATTTATTTCCTTTTACAATAAAGTTCATATTCGTTTTAACATTTTAATGTATACATTTAAAGCATACTTCTCAGACATTGAAATAAAAACCCATCGCTTAAACTCCAATCAAAAGATCCCAGTTACAAAACTTCCCACAGATAAAAAAAACAGTTATAAAAATCAACAAAGCGTGTTTAAACTGTCATAATCTCAAGCTATATTTGTATGTAAATTGTGTATTTATAAGTTATGTCTCGTCTTAGCTCTGACGCCATTACATCCGCGGCATTGAGTCCTTGATAATTAGGGGCCTCATAACGAGAGGGGCCATTAGCCTGTGTGTTACTGCCCTAATGCTCGCTCGGCTGACGTGTGTAATGGCCTTTATCTGTTACACCGAGCAATTACTTTTTTGATTGTATGTGAACGGGGAACATTTTAATATGTTAGCTCATATTTAAACAGGTTTTGTTTTGTAATGTGACAAAATTGCAGATTCTTGAGCATATTGCGTTCACTGATGTTTTGCTTTTATTGTTACACGACCTATTTAATTTATTGGATTTCTAGTGTGATTAAATTAAAATAAAATATGCCGTGTTTTAACATCTTAGACGTCATTATGTACCGACTAGATAGGGTTAACAGAACTGAAGTAAGTAAATATTATTAAATTATTTATGTAGTAATTAGAAAATTATTACAGTGCAAATGTTTAATCCCATCTTAGGTTTTTCATTTCTTTCCATTCATCGTATTTCGTTCTTGGAATTGTAACAGAGCGCATTAACAAGAAAATTTAATGAGAGTATATGTTTATAAATACATGAACTAGTCCTAGGAATCTGTTATAGGACAGTCGTACGACATTACACATTACACACGAGTGTGATCATATTTGCTTTTCAATCGAACAAATTTAACATTTTTTGTATACAAACAAGAACTAATTTGAAAAAATATTAATGTACAATATTTTTTTTTGCGAATCGTATTCCTTAAATAATAGTTGACAGATCTTTGACGTTCTTACTCTTAATTTGATTGTATTGTACATAGATACATTTGAATATGGAAACACGACACTTACGTCTCTTACATTGATGCGACTTGATATCACGGAATAACCTACAATAATATAATTACTCTAACCAATGACAAAATTAATAGGGATTGTACCTTTTAATAAACAAGAGGGTGATGAGAGTTATTATCTCACAGTGTATAATATAATAGATCTTTTTTTGACGGGCGGAATCCTTTAAAAGGTACCCGGTAACCTTGCTCGGCGCTAATAGAACTCCGGGATCTCTAACGGAATGCATCTCTGCTCTCCTAGCTCGATGCCCGCTATGGGCTGGACACTCAACGTGGGTTGATGCTTCACCCCGTGCCTTCTGATTCTCACGTAAATCTGCGGCGGCACATACTGTCGTCCTTTCCGGGATTGATAGCATACAACAGACTAATCTCAGGAGGATGCTCCAAGAATGGAGCGTAAGTGGAAGTTGATATCATAGCGTTTAAAACAGAAGAGACGAATAGAGATTTTGCAATATTACTTCTGAATTCCAAAACGTAGTGTTAACTATGTTTAAAGAGACAAAAATAATTATAAATTTATAGTACAAGCAGTTAATTATAAACTTCAAATATGTATATCTTTTTGTCAACATGGATCAAAACATTTAGAATTTACTTACAAATATTGCCGTGTTGAATAATACGGTTGTATACGGAAGGCGGTTTTGAAAGAATTAATTTGAAAGCAATTTGAAAGAGACGAGACACCGCGTTTTCCTTTCCAACCAGACTGGAAGTCACAGACGACGGAATAAAACAAATACGAAACGAATGTGGAGTCATTACAGCTAATTAAGAGGTTTGCTTTGCTCGCGACCGCTTTTTGCTTTGCTGCTTATTTCCGACTGGACATTCATATTTTTTTTTCATTATACTGCCTCTTCGAACGCAACGTGTATCTGGTTGCTGTGGCAAAAACGTCTATGTGCTTTTGAAATTTAATTTTCGGACATGAGTCCGATGATTTCTTTCTACTTCGTGTACTAATTTTTTTAAGTCATTTCAAAGTCTCATTAATCCCTAAATGCGTGCATAGTTTACATTATCAACAGAAGCGTGCGCGTCGATGTTTTCTGATGATACATTTCAAAGTAATGGTGACCATTAAATTATAACAGAACGCTGATGTTTTTGTATCATTAACAAATTGTTTGCAGTGTTGCTACAGCTAGGTACAGTCACGAACGCAACTGCGAATAGCCAGCCGTCGGATAATGGTAAAAGGAATGCGTGCGCAGCCGCAGAAAAATGTTCAATTAAATGTACATCCGCGCACACAATTGCAAAAGTGAAATAATTGTATGACCGCGTTGCAACAATTGTGTAAAGTTATACAATGGCGCAGATTGCGTTGTTCCACGCAACTGATATGGCGGAAATACACCTTTAGAGGGTTTTTGGAACGTTTGACAGATCGTCCAGACGTCATTGGACATAATAGAGCAGACGTTGGAAGTCCGTCAATCTCGCACGTTTCAATCAAAACGTGCCGTCAAAATGTCTAATGTGTTCAATACGTTGATTATATACAATTTATTGCGTTTTATTTAATTTCCGTATTGTGTTATTTCTGTTCTTTAATAGATTTCATATTAAGTTAGTCGCGTTGGCACAGCATCTTTGAGAAATTTCCGGATAATTCCAGTTATAGAAACAGTGAATATTCAAATATTTGTGGGCTGTTAGGTATCTATTTTAATATAACAATAAATGTACTTAGTGGTTTACATAAACGAGTTACAAAACATTTCGAGGAAACGCACACATCGGTGATTTCAATAATGTTCTTTACAACATACAATATGTAAGTACAGTTTGATAATTTGGTACCTACATGTCAGTGCTTGCATTGAATATGACGTTAATATTTCTTGTTCTGAGAGGAGATCTGTATTCAAAAACAGTATTTAAAAGTATCGTACGTTGATAATGGTGACATATTATGTGTATAAAATATGCAGATACGCAATATTCTACTACATTTCGAATAGAGGCATAAATGTATGAAGGTACTAAGAATTAACATACTGTATCCAAAGCTTGCTACTTTGTATCCTGGTGTTACTATGGCAGAACATACACCAATATTTCCTGAAAGTGGTGGGCAGAAGAGTTCAGTACTTACTTTTTTACTATTTACATATAATATCCGTCCCATGGTTAGTTATGGTAATACTTGGTGACCCGATGGCCATACTACAGGTTTCTATATTGTACCTCAAGGTTACTACGTTGTATCCATATGTTACCATACTGTATCATGGCATAATTATTAATTCACGTCACATTCGCTGTACTGCAGTCGCAATCGGAAACGCCTGTACCAGCGGCATGTGTTAGAAAGGGTTGCGTTTGACACGTTCGGTGGCGCGGCCGAACTGGTGGCAAAAACTCACCCGCTGCCGGTTGCCTCGTAGATCATAACAGGGACATACTCTGGACGTATTTAAATATATGTGTATAATATTTTCATTTAACTCATTTCTTTGACATAGATAATTTTAATTGTTTTATTTTTTTTAACCTTGCATTCAAAAAAACGCGTGTGAGCCATATTTTTTTTGTTTTGATAGGTCCACTATGAGAGTAATGGGAAGATTCGACTACAATTTTTTAGTAAAATATGTAAATATTTATTGATAACTTTAATTCATCGCAGTTGCTATACTGTTAATAACAGTTACGTATATACATATAGTATCGTACCATTAACTGTTATTATCATGCTATATACGGAAAAAATAACTACCTCTCCATCAACCAGCGTCAAATAGAACAGAATGCCATCAAACAACAAATAGACCCTTGTATCCTTTAGTTAAAGGTGCTATACAAGAATAAATTAATAAAACGACGGAACGGATTACTCGGTTTAATGAACGAAGATCTTTATTGAAGTTTTTATTTCGCAATTAAATAAGTTTGAACGGTGAAAAGAACGTACGCCCGTGTAAGGCAGACTCATCAATACTCATTTGCATTTTACGAACACCGTATGGAATGTGACGAAAGTCATTCTAACAAGTAATTAGTGTGTGTTGGTGAGGTTTTATTGATGTGCATGTGTGTATGTGGTACGGTATGTATGTGTGTGTTCCTTTAAGGTGTCTGTGTGTGGCTTTCTTTAATCGCTTTCTGTTGTAACAATATTGTTATCATTATAATCATGAATGGAACTGTGGGTTTAATCTTTTTCATTCTGACTTAGCTTATGTTTAACTGCTGTTAAGAATTAAATGAATAAAAAAATAATAATATAAAAGAAAAACAATAAGCTAGTAATTTTTATTATTAGATTTATAATACATCTTGGTATCGATTGGTAGGTCTATGATCCGGGTTTCGTGTTATTTGAGCGGCGATTCCGTTTTAATTTATTTTTGTGTAGATTTGCTATCAACTATTAAAGTTCTTAATTGGCTCTTAAAAGAATCTTTTAGTCATTCCCTTTAACAGGGATTCAGAATAACCGGGTTGTTTGGGAGCAGTTATACATTTTTAAAATTGCATTGAGTTTGTACTAAATATCTACCCTTACAGATCTAATGTGTTTTTTATATTTTAATAACTCTATAATACATCCCTCGGTTTTCGAGACTTTTAAATTGTCTGACTTTTAGTATTAAGCTGATAACGCAAACGTAACATCAGGTCTGTAATCATCGAAGAGGTAGGCAGAGGAACATAGTACATATATAACCACGTTGCTATAGTACATATATAACCACGTTGCTATAGTACATATACAACCACGTTGCTATAGTACATATATAACCACGTCAACTAGTAATTTCTGCTAGAAAAGCTAAATTAGAAAATTCTAATAATGCCCGGACCCAAGAATCGACTCAGGACCACGTTCAACAGTTGCGCTTGCAACCACTCGACCACCGAGGCACTTTTTCTTAGCGAGGATTTCTTATATTTATTGACATGTTTAAATATTTATGTAGTTCAAACGAACAGCACAAGAGCACCACATTTGTATGATATAAAAAATGTAGGATTCGAGCGAGACAATAGTCTCTTTAAATGTTTTTTTTCATTGAGCGCAAGTCCGTCCCATGACTAGATAGCGGCGCGGCGTGCGCACGCGCGTCTCTGCATTATATAAGCTTTAATACCCGTCACGTTGTATGGTAATACACAAGTACACCAGAACGAGCGTGTGCTACACACACGATACATACTAGATCTATTGTTATTAGAAATTGCTTTTAATTCTCGCCCATGTTATGTTTCGCTCTACAGCTAGCTAACTGTAGGTGTCGTACAAAAAAGTTGTAACTGTAATAGGTAATGGCCGATGGAAGAATAACAAAGTTATGTATCAGCTATGGATAGTGTCCCTTTATTCCCGCATTTTAATATTATTAATTCGTACTATATTGGGCTAAAATTCAACTTCCTATTTCGAGAGTTACGTGCACGTTTTCTTCAGAAAAATGTATTTTTTTTAATGAAATGTCACTTCTAGCATATGATTAGAGAGAGAGAGAGATAGAAAGACAGAAAGAGTGTAAGAGAGAAAGAGAGAGAGTATTCATAGTGATCTCTAAGGCTTGTGAAGTTTGCCAACCCGTACTTGGCCAGCGCAGCAAACTGTGGCCATAACCCTCCTGATGCTAAGCAAATAACTAAAGGTGGAACGACAAACGGGGTTAATGATGGTGCAGATGACACAAGGGTGTTGACTTTAACGCTATTATTATAAAATAAGTTGTTCAACAGTAGATATGAGTAAGTGGCTGATAAAATTGGCACCTTAATATATCATTATTTGGGTAACGTATTTGTTGACTGGCAACACTTTGGGGGAGTCCGTTGGTTTAATGAGCTGGCGACAAAAAACGAATCCGATCAGCGTACATATGTGCACATCAACCCTTCCTGAAAGAAACATGCCAGAGAACGCCATTTCTCTTTTAACGTTTATTTGGAATTTGTAAATTTAAATTTGAAATACTTTTTTTAGGTAGGTCAAAAATAAATTTAAACATTGTTAAATGAGTAAAAGCATTAAAGGAAGCATTTAATGAAGCAAATGAAAAAAATATTTTTAATGTAATGTAATTTTGATGTATCGTTTGTTAATACAAGCTTTTAAATGTTCAGTTGAAAATTGATGAAAGTTTAAAATTCATGAAAAAAATTTTTTTTTTATTAAGTCGTGGATGTTTTTGCATTTTATATATTATAACAGAAATTACACTGGTATTACAATATAGGTAATATGTACTTATATTGTAATATAAATATAAAAAAAGATTACTAACTGTATCTAATTTAGTAGTACTTATGTTTTCCCAACTTAATTCTAGAAGAAAATGGAACCATATAACCTTGACTATATTCTATTAAGTCGTCAGTGGCAAAATCCCGGGAAAGAGCACTTAGATTACAAATAAGAGGCCTTATGCAACCATCGTCAGATTAACAATTTCATTTCTAATAAAACATATTACTTTGCTGTGTGTTGCCTATTAAATTTTATATAGCATGACAGTTACAAAATATAATTGGGAATCACACCTGCTAGCATAAAGCCATCCAAGGGGTAAATTATTATGAGAATATAAAGGGGTGCAATAATTTGGATGGCTTCTGTAGGAACTCTTTCATCGGAACATCTTTATGACATAATGA
>DWEJ01002931.1:0-10932 GCA_018245835.1 Mysoria sejanus stolli | reverse complement strand
ACCTATTCCATAGTGGGACGTAAAAACGTGAGACGTGGGAGTGTTCTGCATTCCTCTGCCTACCTCTTCGGAGATTACAGGCGTGAAGTTAATAAAAAATGTACAAGTTACAAGTAGAGCCGACTTTTACGCGCCATAAGAAAACAATTTTAATACAGTAACTGTCCATAACAGTTAATACAGTTACAGGAAGCGTTCAATTATTACGTAACGCATTTTGGGGAAGGGGGGGGGGGGGTTATAAAACGGATGCATTTTATTGCGACTTAGAAATCTGTTGTTCATTTATTATTTCCGCAAAGGTATTTTAGCGACTTATCGGTATTTTACTGAACTTATTTGTGACTTAGATAAAAATGTTCATTTGGGTGTTACGTCCCACTATGGAATAGGTGGTGAGCCTATCGCCATGCATCGGGCACATATCCAGACTAGACTAGACTAACTAGTGCATTTAATTTAACCTCTTTTAAAATGTTGTTACGTGGATGATCGTCATCTTTTAGTACTGAATTGTCTTTATCATCATCGCGGGATGAATTATGTTTTTTTTTTTAAGTTAACTGCGTTTATTTAAAGTTTACAAGTGCTGAGGTGAATTTTTGTATAACGTAACATGATTATGCTGTTTTACGCTTCACGCTCGCGAGGTCACCCACACATATATAATATCTATCTATACATACATACACACATATATGTATGTGTATACAGAAACAAACATATTCATCTATTTCCTATTCCATATTAGGACTAGGGGAATTTGGAAGTGTATTACACTCTTCTGTCTACCTCTTCGGGGATTATAGGCGTGAAGTTACGTGATGATAACAAAATTTATCCCTTCAACGATGTCTAGATATATTGTGAACTTTTATATTTAATTTTTATTACGTAACACCTTGAAATTAAGGGGTATGGTGGCGTATTCGAAGCCGACTGGCATTCTCTGTCAATCGAGCATGGTGTCACTTTTGAACTGGGTTCTTTTTTCAACCTGCGAACGGTACAATGCTCTCGCATAAGCAACAGTGAATGTTACAGTTGTCGACATCTACCGGAAGTGGTCGTTGCATTTCGTCGACATAAATTTCTTTTCCGCTATTAATATTATGCGGTAATGACAGGTAATGTTTGTTTGTGTTTATATGTATATAGTTGTATAAAATTAAGTAAAGAGTATGTGTATTACTATTAGTATAGTAGTAGTAGTAGTCGTAGTAGCAGTAGTAGTCGTAGTAGTAGTAGTCGTAGTAGTAGTAGTAGTCGTAGTAGTAGTAGTAGTAGTAGTATTAGTATAGTAAGAGTATATAGTTGTATAAAATTAAGTAAAAAGTTGGTGTATATTTTTGTAATATATATGGGTTAAATCAGTATGTTAAAATATGTTTCGCAAATATAATTATGTGCATGGAAACGATTGTTTCGTAACCGTACCTTGGACTATTTTATAATGAATAACCATGGACTATTTATTATAATAATTAATACTACAATTAATTTTATATTGAGCAACCATTTAATGTTATTTAGAAAAATAGTATATTAAAACCGTAAATAGTAAGCATTACTTAACATTTGTAAAGTAAAATCGCACATTGCTTGTTGTAAATTTTGAATAGACCACATGTAATTCCAATAGAACGTGCTCATAAGGCTCTAATCTCACAGCATTTTTATATCTTTTAACATTCAAAATCTTTGTCTTCAGTCAATATATTACATTTTCGTATATTTATTGAATCATATTCATACATTAGAATAATCATTCTAATAAACTCTTATACAAATAATCTATTGAAAGAATTCTATATTTATTAAATAGTACTATTTCTTTTGTGTACATAGGTTTAGAACAGATGCTTACTGTCACAAATGATACATATTATGAAGGAATATAATACAGCACTATATATACATAATATCACACCTGTATTTCTGCAAGAAAGTATTCAGAATGTGCGACACTCCCACGATTCACCAGTTAGTACATAAATGTAATATTTCGTTTAATAGATAGACATTTACATAGAATATGAATGCCTATAGTCTATGATATGTCAAACATATATCTATTTCTAATACGCTCACGCACCGCCCTTGAACGGCGGTGGGTACAGGTGACAAGAATCGATAAAGGTTGCAAGTATCTAGCGGTTACGGTTACGCGGAAGTCGAGAATTTTCCCTCATGCAAGTGTGTGCGCCGTTTTTGTTCGAGCGATCCGCGTGCAACTAGCCGCCCGAGGTCGCCCACATCTGATCTGTGCAAATTTTGTGAACTGAGGTCGCTGTCCGCACCCAGGGTCGCACGGCCGTATCTCTCAATTTTTGCTTGTTAATTATAAAAATAATGCGTTATATAACGCTGCTCGCCTCTCGCTCCCACCCGCTCGATACCGCGTCGCGCGGTCTCGCTCGCGCGCGCCTCTAACGCACACAACGCCGCCGCCTAGAAAAATACATCCACGAATTTCGGCAACAGCGAGCGCGTGTGCGTGAATGACGTTATCGTACAATGCGATTACGGGGCCGGATTTGAACATTATGTTTTTGTATATATTTTTCGGGTGTTATTTTTGTCGTCTATCGACATTATTCTAGTTGACAACTTCAAGTACACAATAGGAAGTGCGCGAATACAATTAGAAGCCCAATTATGTTGATTGAAATGTTTCGTTGGGCTGTGCTAGTGGTTGTGTGGTATCTCGGAGTGTTTATATCGATGTGTATGATTCGGCCCTGTGCTGACTTACACGTGCCGGCAGTCCCCTGGATGCGATCATTGTATGCAGCGCGTATCCGCGCCGCCCCCGCGTCCCTCTGCACGCGCGCTCGTAGATAACCCAGAGGTTGTGTGGACTTGTGTGAGAAACTTTGTTGCTCGATTGCATAAGTGCCCCGCCACAATTGGTGACTACGCTTAATTCCATTGCAAATAATTTTATGCTTCTTCTTAACGTACCTACTTGCATTGCAATGTTAAATAATGTTAACGTTTTGACTGATTTCTTCATTGATGTATTCAATGTTCAGTTGACATCTCGTTGGAATTTTCAGTGACAAAAATAATATCAACAGACTCTTAACGATTATAGCTTGGTATTAGTATTGCGTAAATGATATGTTTAAGGCGTCATTACCAAACACACGTTCATGCACTCATACTCTAATGACATGATTTAATTGATTTTGATCAAGTGCTAATACTCAAGATATATCAGTTCGACATTCGATTAGATTTCAACAGAATATAGTAGAATACTATCAGATGTAGATACTAGACTATGACAAAAAAATAAAAACTTAATAAAATACCACCATTTATTTGTTTGAATATTGACTACTTAAGCACATAATTTTTAAAGAGATGACTTAACAGCTTCGTTGTTAACAGTTAACAGGTTGAAATTCACTTTTAAACTTCAAAAGACAAAAATATAAGGTGATTTGTAATTTTTTTTGCTATTTTGACTTGGTTACCTAACGAAGAGGCAGGCAGATAAGTGCAGTACGCTATTACGTTTCACCAATAACGTTTACGTCACAATATGGAACAGTTGATGAATATAATGCCACACACCGGGCGCATATACAGACTCCGAGCCAGTACTAGAAAATCTAAGTTAGAAAAATTCAGTACAAATTTACCCGGGATTTGAACAAAGGATATCGTTCGGCAGTCGCGCTTGCAACCAACAAGACCAAAAAGTCAATTTTGATTTGCTTAAAGTAAACGAATCGATCTATTGATCTTCCTATATCTTTTTGTACGTGTGTCACTCACGGTTATGTATGTTTTTCGGTTTTTATAGGTCTCGGAGAAAATGAAGTTATAAGGCGACTTGTGTTTTCACAATAATTAAAATAATTAACAATTTTCAAGACAATGTACTTCTTAATAAATTTAGTAACATGTCTTAAATTTTCTCTCTGTAGACGCCTTTTATTATTAAGAACCTTGAACATTATTTATAATTGGTTTCATTCCTCTAATATTCGACTATCCTCAACATGTGCTAGATGTGTTTTGAATATTGTTTTAATTATCTAAGCTGTTAAGTCATCTCTTTAAAAATTATGTGTTTAAGTAGTCAAAATTCAAACAAATAAATAATGGTTTTTTATTAATTTTTGATTCTTTTGTCATAGTCTAGTATCTATATCTGGGGGTTTTCTAATATATCGTAAACTGAAAAAACTAGCACTCTTTTCTTTAAACTTAACCCAATCGAACCCACGACCCGCAGCTCTGAATTCACGCTCGTTACCCACCGGACCACTGGGCCTGTTGATACCGAACTGTACAAAATAAAAAGTGACAACAAAAGCCGCTAATCGCGCAAAGCGTTTGCTCAGGCGCCCCAACCCATCCACGACTACACCTGCGACCTCATTAAAACACATCCGAGGTGAGTAGGGCGATCTAATTGAAACGCGGGCGTAGGGAGTCATATGTGCACTTTCAAATTTGCGCCTAGTTATAATTACATTTATTTATTTACTATCAGCGTGACAGGTCTGTAAGTTTAGAGATATTAGGCATACGACCCTCTCTATCTACCACGTAAGGGACCTGGTGTTAAGACATGTATGTATCATCACACGAACACCAAAATTCACATGCCGCTATTTACAATATTGATTACAGGCATACGCGTATGTTAATAATCGCTGTGAAGAGCTTAGACATTAAATTAATAAAAAAAAAAATTTAAATAAAATATAGAACTAGACATAGAGGTTTCCTGTATTCCTTTGACAGATATCCTACGTTTGTTAAGATGTTTAGTTTCAAATTGAAGCAAATTCAAGATATTATTAGCGCGCAATATCGCTCTATCAATGTCGGTAATCATAAAAAGTTGGTTTTCTTAATTATAAATGTATCACAGATAAATCACAACAGACACAACAACAATACTCTTACTCGATTTAATATATCGAAAGAACAACCCGAGTCGACCTGTTTTCCTCGCATACTATTTTTGAAATCGATGTATCGCAGAAGCATCGCCGGTTAGAATTTTATGTTATTTACGATGCAACCGGGTCGAGTATTCCGAATACGTTACGGATTTTTAAGTGACATTCGATTTTGATGCGCTCATCGATGTTGATATGATTGTAGCAGATACGTCAATTTATAATTTTATGAGTAATGTAATATCACGTCTGTAAACCTTGAAGAGGTAAGCAGAGGAGTATAATGTACTCCTATGTTTCACCAGTTACATTTAGGTTCTACTATGGAATAGTTTATTGCCTTACACCCGGTACAAATGATTCCTAGCCAATATTAGAAAGTCAAAGTTAGAATAATCCAATAATGCGCGACCCGCAATTTCAACCTAGGACCTCTCGAGCGGCAGTCATGTTTGCAACCAACACGACCAACGAGGCTGTATTAGGAACGAATCTCTTAATAACGCCTCGGTTAATTACCTCGTGTGTCCAAAGCTTTACGCGATATTTAATTGACCAATGTGTATATAGCTTATGGGTGCGTTAATTGCCCGATGTGGCCACAGCTTTATGCGTCCATTAATTATCCGATATGTCTCGATATGCGTGGGTTAATTACCATGTGTCCAAATCATTATGACGCCGATGTGTTGAAAGTGATAGTTTGACCATTTACGCGAGTGGTACGCGACCATACACGATATTGTGTTGTGTTAACAACGGTGGTCGATTAGTTACGGGACAGTTATCGAATAGTTTCGGGTACCTAACCTGCCGTTAAGTTAAAAACGTTTCATATGCAGCTCATGTTGCGTTATTAAGGCTTTCCTTTTCGAATGAGGAGGATAAAAGGTCGCCTCTAGGGTCGACTGGTTGCAGGCGCGAATGCTGGTTGGATTTTCTAGTATTGCATCGGTGTATGGATTTGAGCCGGTATATGGCAATAAGTTCATCCCCTGTTCCATGAGGGTTTATGTCGATAATCCCTACGCTGGGCGTGGGGTAACGGGAATGTTATCCATGTTATTATGGAATAATACCACCCGCGTTAATATATATACAACACAAATTTCTGAATTCAAAATAAACGACTGAATTCATCAATCCCATGCCTACCCAGTCTCGAAGTGAACCCGCATCTGTTTTTACTGCATATCAACTCTCGTACTGAACAGTTTGTGAAACCTACGATTGTTAATTTATGTAATGTAAAATCTCTTAATTTTCATACAGATCTCAAACAGAATGTTTAACAAAATAATATTCTTAGTGACGAGTTTCATAAAACAAAAGCAAAATTACTGAATTCTTTTTAAATAATTAATTAAAAACACGATAAGGAAAAATATTGTAACTGAAAACACTAAAAAAATATAGAATAGAAAAGGAAATAATAAAAATTATACTAAATGTGACATTCGTCGACCTTGAGCGCAATATCCTGAATGCTCGGAGCATTCTATTGCAGGCTGTTACAAATATATTAAATAAGTAACCCTGTCGTCACTCGGATACAGCCATTGGGTGGTATTGTACTTACTTATTCACCTTACCTCATTGCATGAAGACTGCAAGTCTCCTCTGCTTCCAATTGATCCTAACTACGAAGATCCATATAGCCTTTATTGGGTTTAAAATTCCTCCTTACTATATTCTATATAGAGACATGAATGTTTTCATAATATCAAATCACCCCTGAATTTCCTCGAAGATGTAGGTTGAAGAGAGGTGAGCGCCAAGACTTCATGCTGCTACCGGGACTCCAAGTTAGGGAAAACTAATAATGCTAGAATATTTATCATTATATCTTAAAGTGTTGTCAGTAGAATTGTAAATACTTCAATGTATGTGAATGATTTGTTTAATTGTTTTAGTCGTCTAAAACAATCTTATCGTCTTATCGTCATGTTATGTGTTAAACAAACTCTTGTTATTCCCGAATAGGTTGGCAGAGGACTTCCACGTTTCACCAGTTACGTGTACATCCTATTATGAAATAGGTGGTTGTGACTAAAAAATTAAGATCCTCCAGAAACTAATGGAAATTTCCATTAGTAATTAAGGTAGACAAATTTAATAGGGTTCGGATACGAACTCAGGACTTCTCGATGATAAGTAGCGCTTCTAATCACCCAATCAACGAGACAGTCAACTCATATAAGTTTAATAAAATGTGTTTAAATATTACTTGTTCTATAAATGAACATACTTGTTATGTAATCCGGTTAACTGCACTTTGTAAATTTTAACGCAATATTATTTAAATTACTCTCACGGATGTAATTTGGTTTGGTTCATATTTTTTTGCTATTATAATTTGTCGTGGTTTTGTGTGTTAATTGAAATTTTTCCTCATATGATGATATATTAGCATCAGCAACATTGGTTTGTATACAAAATTTAATTCTTGAGTTAAATATATCTTACGCACGTGCATAGTCGTAATTTTAGTTGAATTTTGATCTAGTCAGACACAAACTCCGAGTATAATTCGGTCAATAAATCATTGGGTCCGAATGTGTTCTGATAAAAAGAATAATCTTATTCTGTCGTTCGTATTTTAAAATCAAAATGTATGTTACTCGTCGAGTACAAATCACAAGAAAAATGCAACAATTAGGCACGCTCCAAAAATATCTGGTCCAGACTATTGGCGGCATTGAAAGAACTCAATCGAAGTCCTACCGTCTACTATCAACGGGATGAACCGAGACGCATAGCTTGACCCAAATATCGGGCAGGGATCTATTTCGGAAAGGAGCACAGCCGCTGCATTCGCTTTGGCCCGCCATGGCGACCCCGTTTTGTTGTGAGTACAAGTCCTTTGTTTGGTATATCTCGACTGTTATATTAGATTTACTGTTTAATAGATTCCGATTGCTGGCTACGACTTTGCTGCTTCTCATGTAAGTATGAATCGACCCGCAGAAATTATTTTGGAATATGTTATTCGTGATAACGGGACCAAGCTTGAAATTACTCGACCATTGATAATTGATCAAGACATTACGATGACAACGGGTATCGGCTAAAAATGTGTCTCTCTAAGCACGTAAACGAAAGTGAAAAAATATTTCTTAACCGACATCCATAGAAAAGACGATTATGCCCAGTGTTGCTCAACTTTTCATACGAGTATCATTTGCGATTTTCTACCAAATCAGCGCTACGAGCGATTTTCCAATAATAATAACAAAAAATTGCTGGTATATTATATATATGTTGTTGTATTATTTGAAAGTCCTTGGGGAGGTCTTTGTCCAGCTGTGGACTAGGACAAGCTGATGATTATGGTATAATTGTTCACTGTCTGTTTCCATTTCCATGAATGGATTATTTTATTTTATAATAAAATTGAAATGATTACATCCAAAACATAAAGTCCTCAATTTTATTTTAGTAATTTTGTTATCATTCTGATGCCTAATTAATGATGCCTAATTATGCCTAAAAAATCCATATATTTAAATATAGTCGTGTATATGCGCTATTATATGTACGTTAGGTTCAATTCTGGAAACTAATCTACGATACGTCTTCGTAAATTACTAGATCTTTTTCAGAGGCTTTGTTGAACACAATTATAAATTTGTCTTCTTTCGCAAATTTGTTTTTTAGTTGTTACGGATCATTCTTAGAAAGTGTACGGATACCTTGCTGTTTCAAGCTTAGTTATGTAAAGATTTTAGGGAAATAATAACTGCTAGTGAACCTTATTCTTGTATAGTTTTAAACTCAGAAGCAGTGTTCGTAGGAAGGAGCCGTGATAATAACATTTTGCGACTTACGTTGTATTCATTGTCATACACCGTTCAGTATAAGCAAACTTCACATTAGTGAATAGTTGAAAAAAATTTGAGTAGGTCCTCATATTAGAGCTGACGAATCGACAAACAGACAAACGCGACTGGGGCGACTTTGTTTTTTTTTACGTTATGATATACATACATACATACAGAATGGACTTGCCACATTATGGACAATTTGCGTTAAAATTTTTGTCGTTTTACCAACATTATTGAGAATTCATCTAAATGTCAGGGTCACTGGTTTGTCGATGGCAGGAGCTTTGAATGTAACAACTGGTTTTAGAACGATAATTTTTATTTTTTTTTTATGTTCACTTTACTCATCAGCGCTGGTTGATTCGACGTGCCACTCACCAGTGTCTAATGAATACAAGCATTTCTCGACTTACGTCGTTTCGATCTACGTCGCGTTTTTTGAGAACCTAAGATGCCGTAAGTACGAGTACTGCCTGTACTTTGTTATAGTTTTGTAGTTTACACGGTAATTGCAAGTGGCCGCTATACGTCATAGTACTTGTACTATCCACCTGTCTGGACATATTGTAATGCTCATTGCAATATAATGTTTTTTATGATCACAACTACATATAGTTATTCATTTTTCCGTCCATCATTTTACAAAGATAAAACTAATTAACAGTCTCAAAGTAAAAAGTCTATTATTATTAACTGTTTTAGTTGTAACGATGCTATTTTCATTTAGTTTCACGTAAATGTTCTAAAGGTAAAGCGAAAGTTCTCGTATAGGTACATAATACGGTCCTTAAACGTGCCGAATCTGAAAGGTTGCCATCCCGTCGATCAGAACGTATTGTCTTCCAGTTGCCAACGCAGGTGGATAATTGATCGGGCAAACAGCGAGGCGGCGGAATTCGGTGAAACCGTTACGCAATGCATTTTTTAGGGTCTGGAAGGGGGGTAGTCAGCGCTTTTCAGAAATTACAGCGGGCGGGAGAGGGGTGCGAACGGCGGGATATGACGTTCGATTTAAAGGGTAGGCCGGGGTGGGCACCCCCGGCCGCGGCTGCAGGGCTGTTGACGGGCGCTCCGCGCGTGCGCCTTGCAGCGAGCGCCCGCCGCCGCCCGATTTCCGCACGAGCGTTGACAGTTCGTCCGTACTTACTTCCTCGAAACCGCGCGTCCGCGGCTGTACCCCGGGCACTCCGAGTCCCGCGCCTGGCTGTCAGCCAACCTGCACCTCGTGTACTTTGCTCTGAGCGCTGACGACGCCGATGGCTAATTGATCACACGATACTTCGTTACACGTAAGTACAGCCGGCGATGTTATCTCTGCACGCGCCGCTTCGACCCCAAAAATTGCGCTCCTAATCGAATTCTTGGATGGTGCCCTACGGTCTAATTTGGGACTAGAAATGGTCCACCTCGCTACGGTTCTCAAAATGTGGGCCGCTTCAAGATTTTGACAAGTGGTGTTTTGAAGTGTTTCCGTGTTTTCATTTAATGTTTTCTGTGTTGTTTTCGATGTGATATAAATATTTGGCGTTATTAGTTTCGATGAAGACATTTTTGTTTTTTTTTTTCAAATTTCATCCGGCTTCTGTTTTAGTATCATTTTATAATTTTTGTGTATATGTTTTTGTGTGTGGTGTAATCGATGTATTAATGGGTAATTATACTAATTGTATTAGCAACGAACAGACAATGCAAGCAATTTCTTTGTTAAATTTCCGTAAGTTTTATTTTTTTTATCCATTACTTGTTTATAATGTTTATATTTCTTTTAAAGTGTAATAGCCTTTTTGAAATTTAATTGATTTGCTTGCGTGCACGTTATACTTTGTTCTCTACACTGTTTTATTATTTATGCTATTACCTGCTTTTATTACAAGTTTTAGATAATTTTTGACTACACACCTGTTATGAATTTTGCATCTTCAAGTTGTAAAAATAGATAAAAAGCCTCGGTGTTTGTTATGATCGAGATTAAAAATAGCAAGTCGATTTTGTTTTTGTTCTATGTAGCTACGGGATTTTTGTGATTTAACGTGTGAAAAAGACGGAAGTTCAGGTTTATCAAAAGGTTAAAGGTCGACTTTAGAGAAATATAATTTCATAAAAAAACCTTTCAGTGACGGCATCGTTTACTCTTAATACGTTAAATTATGTATTGACCATCATAGACAGTATACGTAAATTTA
>DWEJ01002930.1:0-10932 GCA_018245835.1 Mysoria sejanus stolli | reverse complement strand
CTAGAAAATTTCTTAGAAAATTTCTAAATTAGAAAAACTCTTTTGTAGTGTTCGACCCGGGAATCGAAACCGGGACCTCCCGATCGGCAGTCGCACTTGCAACCAACACGACCAACGAGGCAGTCACAATTTCAAAAATGACATAAAAACTAGTAAAAAGGTACCTACTAATAAATTCCCAATCAACTTGTAGTGTAAAGTATTACGCGAAAAATGCATTTTTACCGCTAAAAAATTATTCCCGAAAATGTTATAACTATTAAATATTTTTCGTATAGCATTCGTGATGCATAACATACGATTAATTTAAACGATATTTAAAAGTATCACAATTCACCGCGTATATAAAAGCTTGATACCTTATTGTAAAGTTAAGACAATTTTAAAATACTTCGCTGTTAATTTCTCATCTATACAAAATACTTGTTACTATTGAAACAGTTTTTATCTATTTCGCCATTATGTAAAAACGTAGGACGATTATTATTCATCACGGTCAGGTGTCACTTTATTAAAATATCACGGTATTGTATGAAACGTTCGGTCGAACAATCGAGAGACGATCAGCGCTGTGAAGTAACCTATCACAGTGAATTCACAGCTCATGGGCGATATTACTATGAGTGGTCTCATAGACTCGTTCTCTCGGTTGATTAGAACCGCGGAGTGTTAATTGTTCATTGAACGCGCTGCATCTGAGATCAAAGATGAATCCGGACATATGACCCCAGTAGCACAACATTCACTTATTTCAAATTGACATAAGTATATCACAGGTATACTGCACCAAATGCTGTATATCACTATTTAATATGTGATTACTTTTAAACTTGATATGATTATCATTGTATCATCACCCCCCGTCTCTTAGGATGCATGCAGAGAACACCGAGTGCCAAATATCTGTACTGACCGGACCAGACGTGGTTCTATCAAGAGTACATTCATAATTCTCTTTGAAATCCTGCAACAATATAGAACAAGACAGACCAGAAAATAACCGTTAACATTAGTTATTTAGTTATATTGGTTATTCTCTTCGCTAGTTACAGGAGCCTTATTACGGTCTTTTTTGCTAGTTATTTTATATAAGCGTGCCTAATATCTGAAAAGGTTAACTGCTTCGCTGGTCGTGTTCATAGCGAGTGCGACTGCGGATCGGGATCGAACCCAGTACGAGTTCGATTCCCGGGTCAAACACTACAAAATTTTCTAGTAGTAGTTCGGAGTCTGCATGTGTGCCCGATGCATGCCAATACCTATTCCATAATAGGACTTAAACGTGTCCGGTAAAACGTGGGAGTGTTCTGCATTCCTCTGTATACTTCTTCGGGGATTACAGGCGTGAAGTTACGTAACTTATACAGTTGATACCTCTTATTCGTCGTTATGTGACAATGCTAACATAAAAAAAAACCATAAAGATATTCGGATATTATAGATTTGAATTCCATTAAAGTCAGAAATTATATTTGTACAGATTATTATAAATAGTGAATTTTAAATGGATCGTTTAATATTTTGAAACTACCTATTATAATAACCTACAACATCCATTCTATATCAACAATGGAATGAGTTAATATAAACTTATATGTCGATTTCATCATTATTGCAACATAATTGTTAGGTTAAAGCACAATGAAATGTAACGAAAATGACTTTTAACAAACCTTTGATTCGCATGTTTACTGACCGCCAACGTTCACACAATGAGCGGCCTAAATATCGATAATTACGATTTTATCACGTATAAAATACATAAAAGTATTTTATACGTGATTTCTCTGCAACGATCAGAACGAACTTATTTCTATAAAATCAATAGTACGCATGTATTTCTTTGAGTTTCTTGTATAAAGTTTGTGATAACAATCATTTCTGGCGTCATTTGTTTCGTTTTTCACCGATTATTCTCATCTATTATCTTTCCAATCGTGTTAACAGATGTTATGGTAACAGGCCTTTCTGTAGCAAGATACGGATGTTAGCTGTAGAGCTATAAACGACTAAAATTGTGGTCGTTAGTTCAGACAGGTCTTAGGTGGCCGTGAAAAAAAAATTGAAACAGTCCATTTTGGTTTAATTATTGATTAACAATGCATTTTAAAAGAAGTATAGTCTCAGTCCTTGCTGCGACATCGTTGTAATGGCGGGAGCTTGTGAAGAAGCACCTCGTATAGGTTAGAAATTAGTCGGACTATCCCGAAAAAAACATACGTACGTCAAGCCGGGTTTTACATGATAATAGACAAAAGCTTAAATATAGGTTTGATAATCTCCACAAGAAATGTGTACCAAGTTTTACAAATGGCAGAGTGCTTTAATTTAGGAGACCTGGCGAAGAAAGATAACCGATTGGATCTCAGCGGCCAGGAAATGATGCTAAACGACTTGCGCCAATATCAAATCCATTTCGTACGATAGACGTTACATACATACTTTATATCGTTTATATATACGTTTTATTCCTGGACTTTGATAATAGATACTTATGATCAATCTATTTTATGTAATATCTAATTCATGTGATAATAAAGTTTTAAAACAGCTAACAGATTTTGGGTAAACTTACGTATATAAAGTGAAAAAATAATGTTTATTGACATTGGTGAGTGATTTTTACTAGCGTAGCAATAGTTTAAGAGAGAATTTCAATATATTCCCAGTGTACGGATACCCCTTAATAATGCGTTTTAATCCAATATTCCTTTCACAATCTGGGTGCTAGATAAAGTCATTAAAAACATTCAAATGTCGCTTATTTTTTCTCAAAAATTTTACTGTACAATTATTTCATAAGTACTAAATGATTAAGTTCTATGATCCTAACTCATTTTGTTCCTTCGGGATAACCCGATTAGTTTCCGAAAAGTATAATCTTGATGAGCTTCCTCTCAAAACAAGGTCACGATGAAGACGGACCTGTTTCCAAAAAACGAAAATGCACAAGCAATTTAAGCCTGTACATAATTTAAATCTTATACTCGCTATGAATTTTATACATCTCATAAGCACGTTTCTAAACAATTAATTTAAACATCAAATAATAGTTTAATATATAACAGTATATAATCATTCAGTGATTTACATTAAAAGGAACAAAGGAATCGTATACAAACAACGAAAAGCCGCCGTCAAACAGCGTATGGACGGATAATTACGCTTGCGAGAACGTCGGATCAATACGCAAAACTTAAACCCCCAAGAAGAAGGCAGGCCAAATTCGTATGTTAATACACCCACCTCGCCCCACCCTCGCCGGGGGAGCCGAACTATTATAAAGGGTAGCACGAAAGTTAGATTAATGATGTTAGAAGCTGACCAGTGTACACCCGCTGGAGTGTATTTTGAATTATCAAAATAATTTTAATTTCAATTTTTCACTTTTCGCGTTTTCTGGCTCCAACGGTACAGGCGTTGAACGAAGTTATGCCAATAAATTATGTCTCTAGTGTTCTATAATTAAAAAATATTATGTAATACATAAATATTCAAGTCGATTTGTATTATCAATCGTTAGTCTTAGCTCGTATAAAGGCTGAAATAAAAAAAAACATGAAAAAGGCTAAAGAACTATTAATACTGCTGATCATGTCTATATATACATGTAACGTAGCAAGATTGTATATGAGTTTATACACAATTATAAGAAACAAACGGTTAAATATAGTTTGATTTTCAAAAGACAATTCACAAATCTAGTTCTCTTTTATTCATATGGTAAGGTACGCTATTTCACCCGCCAGTTCGAAACAAAAATTAATTTTCAACGATTGCCACGCGGTAAAAACAACAGGAGTGTTATTAAACCAAGACCATCGTATGTACTTTCTACCAGATACCATCCATAACCTGCCTGATATTGTTAAAATTTCAGCTGTTAATACCCAAGAAAAATCTAGTATTGCTTTGCACGACCCATGCTAGCGAATCTTGGACTTTTTGTTCAG
Source organism: Mysoria sejanus stolli (assembly GCA_018245835.1). Taxonomy (NCBI): domain Eukaryota; kingdom Metazoa; phylum Arthropoda; class Insecta; order Lepidoptera; family Hesperiidae; genus Mysarbia; species Mysarbia sejanus. The sequence goes on along the minus strand of DWEJ01002930.1, from coordinate 6,979 downwards.
TCATCTACAAAATCTTACGATAATATTTCTTGTGATCCAATATGCTGTTGTGGTGTACGGTTTCTATCGGGCTGGGTGAAGAGCGGCCGATCTAACTGAAGCACACACGCGCACGGCGCCGCGGGCCCAAATACCCTTCTATGTGTGCGTGCGTCCAGCGAAATTAGATACTAATTCTCGTGAAGTGTGATATCTAAATATTTTAAATATCATAATTGCCATCATCGTTAGCTTCACTCAGTCAGTTAATATAGGAGATAGGCGTCCTCTGAGGGTTTTGTGCCCACAAATCCCCTTGCTGGGCATAGGGGGCTGGGACTCGATATTCGTTTTATTAGTATATTTTGTTAGAAATGTTGAATGCTACTAACAACTAAGATCTAAAGAGCAGTTGAGTAACATATAGTTTTCCTAAAATATAGATATTATTAAACCAAGTAGAAAAAACAGACCTACATACAATATAATATTATCTTTCACAATAAATAAGTAATTTTCCTGATAAACATTCCTAACTCCAACACGTACTACTCAATACTAAAGATATTATTATGTCGTTAAAACTTCTAAAATCATAGACAAAATTTAATAGATAATATAGAATATTTTCTCCTTATCTATGCCTCATGTAACGACCCGCACGCACACAGAGACGACTCAAGTGAACCGCCTTCCCTACTGCCATCATGTGAATTCAAGCAGTCCAGTTCAGAATGCACCGAAATCGCAGATAAAACATTTCGTATAATGAGTATTTATACATATTTTCAATCTCGTGTAAAGATAGATCAGTTCCCGAAGAATATACGGTGAGCAATCTTAATAAATACAGCCTAATTTTTACAGTAACAGGAAGTTTATATCAATTTTAAATACAATGTGTGACAAAATAATACCGATATCCTAGTAGAACTGTACAAGAAAACTAATAGAATACCAAACTTGCGTCATCAAATATTCATTAAAAGATGTATCGTCTTAAGATATTGATGAATATTTATCGAGTCTGAGAATTCCTTAACCCTCATACAGTTAACAGTTCAAAGGCGAATGCTACAAAGGACAAGTTTAAACCGGTAAGCTATGAAAGATCAACGGTCAAGTCATAGGGTCTGACACTGACCCAAGGTCGACGCATGCGTGATTATGGGAATATCGGATATTACAATGTGAATAGATCTTTTGACCCACGGTCTCACGACAACCGGTTTCTGTCTGTGCTGATACTGAAAGGATTCTGTACTCTCTGAACTCGTCTAATATATTCTATTTTGATTTTAATTCACTCTTCAATTATATGGAAATTTAACGAATTATATTATGCTCACTGGTGATTATAAAATTGGGAACTTTATTTTTCACATGAACGTTAGTTATCAGTTCACTCAGTCTTTGTAAAAAGAGCATAATAATAATCTTAATAATCTTGGTCATAAAAATATAAATAAACATAAAAATATATAATATTTATTTATAAAGACCTTTTAAAATGTATTAAATATTATTTGATTACAACAATATTATTAAGTATGAGGCAATCAATAGAAAGGAGTACTTTTCGTTATTACTAATGTGACGGTTACGTAATATTTTATCTGAAATTTCAACGTCTACTGCAACGTCCGCGCGCCCGCCCACATTTCACTCGCGAATTTGCCCAAAACTACACTCACACTTCGATATATTTACGCTTTATCCCAACTTGTCGTCGTGTATAAGTTGTACGGCAGATTTGGCCCCTCGTGCGACCACCCAGCTACATAGCTATGTATGTATGTACATACGTCGTAGTCAACATTAGACGTGAATTATTAACATGCAAATGATAAGTAAAAGTCGAGTAGGAAATTTACTCCTCGATTTTGCACTGAACTAAACTGATTTAGCATAGTAGAGAGGTTAGATGTGATATTGGTAATCATATATGTAAAAATTGAAATTGTCGGAATAAGCATGTTTGTATAGATAATATGTTTGGCATTCAGTACTAAATTATTTCCTGCCGAATTAGTTGCAGCTAGAATCAAATTACCGATTCAATGGTTGTATCTGTATATATCGAAGTTGAGGAATTAATTTTCTCTATATTTGTAAGCTACTCTGTTATACATCACCGAAAATAAAATTAGATCATTTAAATAAAATTAAAGACTTATCTGATTAAAATTACTGTTTTCATCATGCACCGGTTTAAATTCTCTTTCCGACGATCACATAATTTGAATATTAAACGCACGAGACTAATCATATTTGCGTCTTAAATATCCAATTTGCAATAACGACTCTACATATACCGCAGCACAGATTATCCCGTATGCGAAGGTAACAAGGCGGATTTTCGTTTAATTTTTATTTAGATCCAACGACAACTTTGTATCAGGAAAAAGGATAATTTAATTGATGTAGGGCGAATCAAGTTAAATATGGTTTCGATCGGTTGATGTCAATTACTCAAGGTATGAAATCACTTAATGACAATTTGCAAGTGAAATTGAAAAGCATTTTTGGTACATTGAAATATATGCGATATAACCGATGGTTTAATTTAATTATTGTTATTATTATTGTTATTATTGTTGTTACGTCAGTACGCCAGGTCCCTTACGGAGTACGTAGAGAGCACTATACGTCTCTAGAGTCTTACAGATCTGACGTAATTCTTTCGCACTCACCATGCTCTATATTCAGACGCCGGTTTCTGAGACTAGAGATAAATTATCTATATTTGAATTTTGATCACTGTTGGGGAACTTACATGCCGAAAACATCATTTACTTCATTATTACTACATCGATATAGTACATAGAAACTTGCATCAAAGCTTTCATTTGTAATTTATCATTGTTATAAGTTAATTTCGTGACTCGAGTTTTCCCCTGTTATATTAATTGTTTTTATGCTTCTCTAGCGAATACTGATAGCCTTCTAACTCCGTAACTTTTGTATCATAGAATAATGATAATATATATTAATTAGGCGGAGGAGTTTGTAGTATTTTGAAAACGGATTATAATTTCAGTGGCTGTACATATAACTTTGGATAAATATAAAAAAAAATACAAAATATGAAACCAAATGAATCGGAACCAATAAAGTATAAATAATAGGTGAATTTACATGTTTCTCTTTCATACATAAAGTAATTATATTTTAAAATGAAATAAGTCATATTTATTTTGTAAACATCTTCAAAGAATCGTAGAAATCACATTAAATTACTAAATACAGTGATATTTTTAATCCTTGTACGCATTATAACAAACAACAATATACGTTCAATAATAATTTCATAATAATTTAATATAACCTTTATTTCTGTTTCCAGCGCTATCAACATTGTGTATTGCCAGCGTCATTGCGAATGCGTCGTTAACTGTTGTAAGTTATTCGTATTTAAAATTAACATCTAAGATAATTATAACAAATTTCAGTATGAAGATATGAATGTCCCGCAACATCACTCCTGTAATCCCCAAAGAGGTAGACACATTGGTGTAATACACATCCACGTTTCTCCAGGTACGTTTACGTTCCACTATGAAATAGGTGGTGAGCCTATTGCTATTCAGTGGGTATAAATTTAGAAGCCGAGCAGTTACTAGGATTTCCGATTAGAAAGTTTGTTAGAAAAATCCAATATTAGCGTACCTTGAATGTAATTATAAGATATAACATATGCATAATTAGGCACAGTTGTATAATTCTTCGTTGTTAACCAACGGGAGTATAACAATGACGATACTAATATGAAAAGATCAGAACACATAATAAGTGATCTAATAGCTAAAGAATGGTTTTATATATAACACGACATCTCTATCAAACAAACTTTCAATAGAAGTACACAAGTTGAATTTTCGAATATTTGACTGAATTGACGTTAAAAATTTACTGCTTCGTAAAGTAATTATTGGAGATAACATTTTAATTTATATTTCCCAGATGCCAGCTGTTGGGACATTGGATGAATGCAAGATGACGCAGCCGTACCTTATCAATGTTCTTATCATCGACTTAAAGGTACTTGTATTAAATTGACATTTGATTAAATTAACTTTTCTAGTAGCATTTAGTTTTAGATTATTATTACTGCCTTAGTGGTTGAGTGGTTGCAAGTGCGACTGTTTATGGAGAGGTTCAGGGTTCGATCCGCCTCATCGGGCACTATTGTATTTTTCTAATTAAAATTTCTAGTATTGGCTGGTAGTCTGGATTTGCGGCCGGACTGTTCGAAATAGGCACCACTTATTCCACCTATCCTTTGCTTCACCTTGTCTTCGGGGATTACAAGTGGGATATTCCATTTTTTTTGTACGATTACGATAAATAAGTTACTTTGACTTATAAAATTTACCAAACGCACGATTATTTTACGTTGCGATTATTTTTGTTACTTATAATATACAAATCATAATTAATAATGTAGTATAAATTGTTTTTTCCCAATTTCAGACGCTGTCATCTCTCCCGTCTGCGACATCGTAGCGATTGTAGCTCGGATATTGCGTAAGCACCTTAATACCTGCTTCCAGCGCTACGCTACGCTTCTGCTTATTCTACGAGGGCAATAAACAAATTTATCCAATACTAACCATTGTATAGTACTATCAGTACAGTTAAAAATTTATTTATAGAAATATGTATAAACAAAATTACTTTAAATATTCATAATAGTTGCACAATATAAGTTACTGTTACATCTTAACGGCAAAGCACCAAACATCACTGTACAGACTCGAAGGACATCAGTTACAATAAAAATAGATTTTTTAAATCACTGCAACATATTTTGATTGTAGTTGTTTTGAGAAAAAAATATTCCGACATATTCTCCCTTCCCCCGTGGTCTCTACATCACTTGCCTTTCAAATATGGAAACTGAAAAGTATTATTTAAAAATAATAATATTAATAATTTATTAAACTTCTTTTATTTAACAAATACCTATACACCTAAAACACTTACGCTTTAGCCTGAGAAGCATTTCCTCATACATAAACTTATAAAACATAACTTATAAAAAATAAAAAACAACGCTACTAGAATCGTATCGTAGACGTACGCGAACTAATTAAATCGCATAAAGACAACTTGTAATAAAAATTTTGTTGGAAAAAAATAGTAACTCAAACACGAAGGTACATAATCTGCTCCATTGGGCAGGTCAGGGTCGGCAGACGTCACACGCTATGGATAACATGATGGAGAATACGTTATTTATCCATGTGGACGTTCTAACGATATTCCCCATCATATATACAAGTGACACTTAATTTTTAAATCACTATTTTTAATAGCAATAAGACTCGAGTACGGATTTGAACCCAGGGTCCACAAGAGTGGGAGGCTGAATTTTAAGCAATTAGCGCATCAATGTTTTGTTGCAACTTACTATATTAAAGAATTTCAATGAAGTAAAAATATGTTTTTCAGTTTCATGTTTCGAACTTTTAGTCAAATTAAGAAAAATGTAATTTTCACATAGTTTCATTTGGTAACGGTTATTTAATAAACAATAAATTATAAATGGTTGTTTTATTTCAAAAATTCTACCAATGAGCGGGGCTTGGTGCCAAGGGCAGCTTCGCTTAATGCTTTATATTTTAACTTTTATGCTTATTTAATCAATGTCTGTTATTGTCAACATAAGTAATTTGCTGTCATTGGGGGTGTGTTATTATACAATATTTACGATATATATCATTATATTAATCTAAACCTAAACTTGTATAGAAATGTGCAGTAGGTACGCTACCAAGTTTCATAATTATATCAGTTAACCTTACAAATTAGAAATCAAATTAAATATTATAATAATCTCAAGTAGCATTATAATTTACGATACCAAATTAAACAATTTACAAAAGCAGCGTAACAATACATAGTAGAATAGGTTTTTTTTTATATATTAAACAAAATAAACGCCCCTTTAAAAGAGAACAATAAATATAGGGATACATACATTGTGCATTAGAAAATAATAATATAATGTTCTTGACAAGATCCTTCTAATGAGGTAATAATCTTACCATTAAACTTTATTCAGCTCGTATGCGCTCTGACATGTTTCCGTGAGCCGTGAGTTAATTCATTACTATTTCTATAGATGAACATACATACTTAAAGAAAACCCTTTAACATAGTAAGTATATTAGTAAATTTCTGTATTATGAAAAACATAGTTACGTTTCAAAAGTTACAATGACCGACGGAATGATTTTCTACAATGTACTAAGAGAATGTATTAGAACGATAACAAGGTAAGAGATACTTAAAAGAAAACAATATGTTAATTTATGGACATACTATACTAAAAACAAAATGTAAATTTAAAATACCAAGCTAAGTTGGCCTAGCATATTATTGCCGTTAATATAATATACAGACTTAAAAGGAACAATAATTTTAAAAATCCGTTTCTAAATGTTAAGTTAATGAAATAAATAAAGTCGAGTAAAACGTCATTTCAAGTAATTATGTATACGAATTCGTTTATTTTAGCATATCTGTTAACAGGTACGTAACAATGTTTTGCACTAATTAACCTACCTAGCTAGTACTGCTGAAAGCTAAAATATATTTTTCCTACAGAATTTAGAAATGTTATACCAAATCTTCCTATCATATACTGTTCCTTAAGTAATTACGCATTATAATAATTACATTGATGACTGAAGTATTATTTTAATATACAGTTTATAATAACAACGTTTTCTAACTGTCTCATATACAATTTATGCCGCTCCGACACGAAACGATTAACCGCTTCGCCGCGACACGCGCGCCGCCACGGTATTTTTTTCATAACTAAATGGCCCTCGAAAAAAATGCGCCAGTAACGGCATCTCTTAGCGGACGGGCGAATTTTTCCCGCGCCGGTCATAACACCCGGCCACGTGCATTTGTTTTGGTTCGGTTTTTTATTCAAAAAAAGATAGCATACATAAACCTCACCTCGCCGCGTCGTAGGTGCGCCAAG